>PVKB01007770.1:0-27482 GCA_004027205.1 Ctenodactylus gundi
GAGCTACACCCTGCTCGTCTCCCTCTCTTTCTGCTTCCTCTGCTCCCTACTCTTCATCGGCTGTCCCACCACGGCCACCTGCGTCCTCCAGCAGAGCACCTTCGGAACAGCGTTCACTGTGGCTGTCTCCACTGTGTTGGCCAAAACTGTGACTGTGGTTCTGGCCTTTAAGGTCACTGCTCCAGGCAGGAGGACGAGACAGTTGCTGATGTCAGGGGCACCCAACTACATCATCCCTATTTGCACACTTATCCAGCTCACTCTCTGTGGCATCTGGATGGGGACAAACCCACCCTTCATTGACACCGACGCCCACTCTGAACACGGCCACATCATCATCGTGTGCAACAAGGGCTCCCTCACGGCCTTCTACTGCGTCCTGGGCTACCTGGGCTCCCTGGCCCTGGGCAGCTTCACGGTGGCTTTCCTGGCCAGGAACCTGCCCGACACCTTCAATGAAGCCAAGTACCTGACCTTCAGCATGCTGGTGTTCTGCAGCGTGTGGGTTACCTTCCTGCCCGTGTACCACAGCACCCGGGGGAAGGCCATGGTGGCCATGGAGGTCTTCTCCATCTTGGCGTCCAGTGCGGGGCTGCTGGGCTGCATCTTTGGCCCTAAGTGCTATATTGTTTTGTTAAGACCAGATAGAAATTCTGTACGTGGATTCAGAGAGAAGATACAACCTGGGACACAGAAACCCTAAGTTCAAAAATACACTTTTCCTATAATACATAGAGGATCGAGGCAAATCTGCACTTTTAGCAGTCAGATAGAAAATAAAAATGAAATTTCTTCTGTATAAATTTGATTCTACTTCTATTCCCATATTGCTATTGCTACAATCATCAGTAGCCAAGACCATTTCATTTTATATGATAATAGGACAGAAAAATTTTCTAGAACTTGGAATGATCAGAAACAGCCAGCTTCACCACCTATCTAAAGGAAAATCTGGGTGTTGGGTGCGGATCTGTGTAGAAAACCACCAGAGACGTCATTATTGATCGACCAACAGGGAAATCGAGGGGGAAACCTCAAAGTGTCTGGTGCTGGCCTGCTGGCCTGCAGCACTCCATGTTGGTGTGTTGTGAACGCAGTTACTGCAGCATGTGGAGCGCTGTAGAGTGAACTGCACAGCTGTGATATCAGTAGCTGCTTTGTTTTACCACATGGCCAACACTTCAAGAATCACCTGACTCAACTTCTTGTCAAGATGGCAGCCGAGTAACAGAGATGCACAATGACTTCTCATGGACCCACTTAAAAAGTTGAGAGTTTACTTAAAAACCACTTGTTCAATGAAGTTAGGACAGGGATGAGCGCTCCAATAACTGAAAGGAGGCCAGGGGAAGATCTGAAATCCCGAAGGAACATAGGAAGTAGGAAAAAAAAAGAAAAAAACAGGACCCCCCCACCCCAGAAAACAAACCAAAACAAAAAAACCCAACAACAACAACAACAACAACAAAACAAAAAACAAAAAACAGCCTAGGAAATAGGCTGGCTGCAAATGCCTGGGAGCCACAAAAGCTACAATTTCATTGTGTATGAATACCACAGTTTGTGTACCCTTTGGTCTGTTGATGGGTATTTTGGTGACTTCCAAATTTTAGCTGTTGTTAGTTGTGCTGCATGGAGGCTTTTACAGGCAAATTGAAGAAACTTGAGAACATCATGCTTAGTGAAGTGAGTCAGAAGCAGAAGGTGAAACATCGAATGGTCTCTCTGATATAAGAGTCCCAGAGCACAACTATATCATAGAACTTAAAAAAAAAACAAAGTGAAACAGGGGGGGTAGGTTGGGGAGGCTCGAAGGGGTGGGTAGGAGGAGGGACAAAAGGAAAGTGGGAAAGTCCTTGTCACCCTGACAAGATACGTATGTGCATAAAATGCTCAACTTCATCGTAAACCTTAAATTTTGCATTTATACATATCAATAAAAAGGGGAAAAAGCTTCAATTTCTTCATATTAGTATGCTATTTAATGTTTCATGCTGCACAAATGATAGTTACATGGAATGGAAATGCCTAGGAAAAGAAATAACAATGGTAAATGAAGGGTCTGTGACATGTATAAAATATTCACCTGTGGATGATTGTGGTGCAGCAGACATCTGGTAATCATGTTTCCTAAGCCTTGGCCCCAGAAATGTTGTGCACCTGCCACTATTAATATCCAGGGACTTCATATTAATGTTTGAGCTTTACAGAAAAGAAATATTGAGAAGCAAGAACATTTGGAAGAAGAATGATTAGCTAGAGTTAAACCATTTAGAAAAATTAAAGGACATGACAAGTAAAAATTTAAAGGTCTTTCCTTTTTTTTGGTCCTAAGGATTCATCACAGAGGCTCATACTGTGCTACATACCAACCTGTTGCAACTATTTCTGTGTTGAGATGGAGTTTCACGAAATCATCCGGGCTGAACTCAAATGTCGTCATTTTGCCGCAACCTTTGACAGTATAGGAACCACACTACAAAGTTAGGGATGTGTCATCACACCTGGCTTTCTCAATTGCTTTTCACTTAAAAAAATACAAAAATAATGTCCAATATGTTAATTTTAGGTATGCATATTTATTTTATTGTATGTTATCATTCTTGATTTGAGGAGAAATTAAAACACTACCATAATGGGTTTTCTCTAGGCCGAATCACCTTAAATATAAAAATCTTTTGAGACTATGAGAACAGGCTTTTCTGTGACAGAGTTAGTTCAGATCACATGGGCTTGAAAAAAAGATCAATTGTCAGACTACACCGGTCCCCTGAGCACGTGCAAGTGGGCAGCACAGAAGGAGAAGCGACAGTTTCTCCTCGCCTACCAGGCTGTGGAAAAACTCTTCCATGGGCACCCTTGAAACACCCTGAAAATCTGATCACACTTGGCGTCTGTTCAGTCCTTCAGCCTGTACTGTTTTCAAAGCATTCCTGATGTCTCTGCGAGGCTCTCAGCAAGAATTGAGTCAGGCTGAGCCAGCGGGGATTTCTCACTACCCCTGTGTTGTCCCAGAAACGCCCCACCAGTGACCCTCATCCTGCTCTTTGGCTGGAAACTCTCATTAGCACGTGCCATATACAAAATCCACCCTGACTCTTCTATTCTCACACAAAACCACTCTGCAGTAGTCAGTGTACTGATTATAAAAATGACTTGAGTTTATTTGCAGTTTTCAACAAGAGATCAAGTCAATTTTACATAGCGTATTTCAAGAGATTCAAAGCGTCCTGTGGTGGAGTAGATCTGTCCCCAGAAGCCTCATGTTCCTATGGATACTGTGTAGGGCTGGGAGGTGGGGCCTGGCTGGAAGGGGTGGTGTTCCGAGCTTGACCCGGAAGGGCATGTGCTGCTTCCGCCCTTGCCTCTAGTCTCTCCCTGTTCCATGATGCTGTGAGGATCTCTTCCTCCCGCGCAGCTACAGCTCTAACTGCGGCCACACCATGTGATTCCACCATTTTCTAGCTGCCCACCTGTAAGAGGACTGAGACCTTGTGAAGCTATAAGCTAAGATAAATCTTTCCTCCCTAAGTTGTGGATGTCAGATATTGAGTCATAACAAAGAAAAAATAACTAAGAGACATCATTACCTGACATTATGCATAAAATTTGGTAAACCCGTCACTAAGAGCAATCAGTCACAACCATCAGAATCAGTTTGTATGTTAAATAACAACATGAGACACGTTTTGGAGAATTCTTGGAAAAAAAAAGGCATGTTAGATGGAGTGACACGTTCCTGTGTTCACAGCTAATTAGGAGGCTATGCGAACGATTACTCAGACCCGCAGAATTGCTGCCAATACAGGAACAAAAGTTATAAGCAAACATCTAATAGTAAGGGAAAGAGATAAGTACAGAGCGTTTCTACAGCTTTGAGGAGACCCCAATTTTCACCTCTTTATTCGTGTTCACAAATACGAGCAGATACCACAGGCAACACTTGTGACTTTCCTGTATGACAAAAGTTATGTGATAATTACTTAGGTGGCCTCCCCTTCTCTCACAGGAGCACTAATTATCTTTCAGCGGATTCTGATGCTTCGTAAAATCTTCTTATTAATGATATCTTGGGCTAAAGAACTGACACGCCGAGAACCGAGCCCTAAGATGGTCAGCAGAGCAGAATCAAATCAGAGGATCGAAAATCTTACGGAACCCTTATTATCCCCTCGTTCACGGTATGATATTAGAGGACTATGTTACCAAGTCACTGTTTCATACCTGAGACACAATAATTGAAACTCACCATTTAGGGGAGGAAAGGTATATTTAAGGTCACAGGTTTAGGTCCCAGTCTGTTCAAGTGGGTTGCAATGGCAGAAGGGCATGTTGGAGGGCCTGGACGAGGAAGTGGGGCTCACAAAAGGCAACTCAGGAAGCAGAGTTCCTGAAGGCAGAGCCAGAGGGGGAGGGATGTCCTCCTAGGTCAGGCCCCAGTGACCCGCCCTTTCCCATCGGGCCCCACTGCCTCATAGCACAGGCAGTTATTGATGGACCGTGATAGTCCCCAATCAAGTCATCCTCCCATAAACCATCTTTTCTAACCAGAGCCCGTCTCTTGACAACACGGGAAATCTTCAGGGGATTAATTAATGGATACAATCAAATAGCCTCATTCTCAGCATCTCCAAACACATGAAGCTTTTGGGGAAAATCCAAATCCAAACCATAACCGCTACATAGACTCATGTTCTCAAAAAAGAATCAATCATATTAAAAAATGTCCAGAGAGGTACAGACAAACGTTAAATAATGAAATTATCAAGGTTCACAGAACTGATCCACAGCAAATTCAGTTTTGATTATAAGTTACAAAAATGAAACTTATCTGTTATCTTTAGTTACTAATTTGTAGTTTCTAGATTCAATATAACTATGGTTACACTGGATATGGGGAACACATGTGGTTTTGAGGGTTCCAGCTCATGTGATTGCTATGCACACATATAGGTCAGGTAAGCAATAAGTTTTTTATTTCACTTCTCCCAGGTGTGCGTGGCTAAGACTCTGTCTTAAGCATCGCAATGCACGATGACTAAATGCCCTGGGGCATGGACTCTTTTGGCCGACTCAAAAAAAAACACCTGACATTTAATCCTCAGTGTAATACTTTATGTCATCCCATTGGCACACACACAAGTGGTTCATTGTGCCAGACTCAGTTTTACAGGAAGTGGACTCTGAGAACTTGTTGTTAAAGGACTTAGTAAAATCAGTACCTACAGGCAGAGATAATGATCTTCAGTAATAATGCCCAATTTCTATTTTTCACCCGAACAGTAAACAGTGGTAAATTCCTCCAGGAATTTATGGAGCATGGAGATTGCCTAAAGAAATCAAGGGCATTAGAGTGTTCATCTCAATCTACAAAAATAACACACAGAGTATGCACACACAGTAAATGTGTTCACCTGACTTACACTTCAAACTCTGCCTTTGCTCACTTAAGCCTCTGAAGCTACTCTAAAGATGTTCCCACTGATTACTGCCCCCTTCCTCCTCTTGCAGCCGCAGCTCTTAGTCTGCACCTTGGCTAGCGAGGACTGCCTCAGCAGAAGGAGCACCAGCATGCGCCAGGACGGAGACGTGGTCATCGGGGGGATTTTCGCTCTCTATTATTGTTTTTACTTGACAGGTACCGTTGATCTACAGCCTAGCAAGGACGCCTTTGGCCTGCAGTAAGTCTTTTGTTTATTTTCTGTTTTTTATTGGGATAAGCAATGCAAAGAGAAGTGTGCAATTCCCTCCACACTCTGCCCCACAAAGAACTGTCGCTAATTTGTGTTCCAGTTGTCTTCTGTTATTACACCTTGAAAGTATTAAGGATATTCTATTTTTCTTTCAGAAATTCAGCTTTTGTGTTTTAGGTTGGAAATCTGAGGATGACACTTATCTTCGCCTTATTCCACAATCCCTGTTTTCTACTTGAGATTCCCTCCCCCCCCCCACATTTTATTGATATGTGTACGTGCAAAATTCAAGGTTTACAATGAGGTTGGGCATTTTGAGCATATTCGTATCTTGTCAAGGTGACCAGGGCTTTCCCACTCTCCTTTTGTCCCTCCTCCTACCCATCGCACTCTCCCTCCCCGCCCTACCCCCCTGGTTCACTTTGTTTTTCACTTTAAGTTCCATGAGATAGTTGCGATCTGGGTCTCTCATATCAGAGAGACCATTCGATGTTTCACCTTCTGCTTCTGACTCACTTCACTAAGCGTGATGTTCTCAATATCAACTTGAGATTTCATTGTGTGGCTTTAAGTGATATTTAGAAGCACAGGCTTGAGTTAAACGCTGATTACCTGCAGGAAATATTTCATTTCTAAATTTGAAGGTCGGGTCTTGTTTAATTTTGTATAAAATGTCTAATATCCCTACAGAATGTCCAGTATTGATTACCACGTATATGTTTGGACAGACCTCTTAATTCACATATTCAATTATGCTTTCAGATATTTTGCATGTCATTTTTCCCACTAGGGGTGTCCCATGTGTCCCGGACCTGCGAGCAGGGTAAAGAACATGAGGCTAGTAGCAAGTGAGATTTTTGCCCTGTGGTTTAATATTGTTTCAGTAGGTCCCATGTGTGTTCTGTTTTCAGATACTGTGTCGGTTCTGCAGGTGAAGAATGGATTTTGACAGGTGTCAGAGGATTCAGGCAGGTGATGAGCTATTGTGAATAATAATAATAATAAAAAGAAAACAGAAGCAAACCCATTGCTTACGTCTCTCATCAGGTGCTGAAGCCGTGGGTGCTGACTGCAGTAATTAGCTATAATACATTCTCTGTACTGTCTCCGTGTTTGTTTGTCTATTTAGTACTTTGGGGTACATTTTCCACATATGTGTTTTTGGGGCTTATTAGCTTAAGTAAGATAGAGGAAACTTGGGTGGCAGCAAATGCCCGCTTTAGCCTCCAAGTAGCTGGGATAATAGTCGTGTGTCACACCTGATGAGTGTACTTTTTTATTTTCATTCTTTTACAAACTTTGCTTGAATGTCGCTGTTGATGTGTTTAATGTACAACCTTGGATTCTGGTGGTTGCTGCTGACTGTTGCTTCTTGACTTATGTCAAGTGTGCTGAATTTTGGGTCAGATTCAGTCAGGGATGCCAGCTCTAAATCTCCTAAGATTTGGTAAGGAATGAAACACTTGGCTATGGGAACAGTTGAAAAAAATATTTTATTTGTGCAGATCCTAAGCACTTAGACAGGAACAGCCACCGTGGGTTTTGTTTGAGAAAATTGGAGTGGACTGTATGCTGAACACACTAGGGTGTACTGGGAATTTGCAGTGACGTCACAGGGTGGAGGTGGCTGGATAAGGCCTTGCAAAGGGTCAATCTAGACTTGAGGAGTTGTTTTGAACAAAACTAGTAGGATGGTGGCAATTTCATTTGTGTGATCAGGCATTCTTCGAGGAGAGTAGATCTTGAGGAAATGATCACATAATTCTAGGGACTATGGTAATTACATTTTACTTTAGTTTTCTGTCTATTGCAAGGCAATTCTTTTCCCCCCCACATTTTATTGATATGTATATGTGCAAAATTCAAGGTTTACAATGGAGTTGACCGTTTTATGCGCATACGTATCTTGTCAAGGTGACAAGGGCTTTCCCACTCTCCTTTTGTCCCTCCCCCCACCCACCCCTCCCTCCCTCCTCCCCCACCCTACCCCCCTCTTTCACTTTGTCTTTTGTCTTAAGTTCCAAAGGTGTGATCTGGGTCTCTCATATTAGAGAGACCTGCACATTTCTTGGCCTGTTTACTATAATTCGGTGTTTAGTTTGGCTGTGTGTGTTGGGTGGTGGGGGTCATATAGGTGTGGGCATTGGCATGATTTAACAAATTACACTTTAACTCTACCTCCTTTTTGGGGGGATGGGGCTGGCAGGTTTTATTGTATAGTTCAGTCTAGTCCTGAATTCAGTATGGAGCCCAGGCTGGCCTCAAACTCACTCACAACAGTCCTCCTGCCTCAGTCTTACTGTTGCTGGGATTACAGGCATGTGCCGCCACACCCAGCTTACATGGTACTGGTTAATAGAACCCAGGGTTTTATGCTTGCATCGTAAGCACTCGAACTGTTGTTCAAGCACTCTGACTGTCTACACCTCCAGCTCGGCCTGCTCTTATCAGTCACTTTCAAACTGTGCAACAAAGAACTTTCTGGGCGAAATTCTTGCCAAAAATTGGCAGAGGTTCATAATTTTCATTTGATCAGCTGTAAAATTAGAGATCCACACATAGTATCCTTTTCGCTGCGGCTGGTCCTCTGGCTGGAGTCCCCTGGGAGGCCCCTTTGGAGATCCCGGCAACAGGAAAGACAGGAGAAGCCAGCATTTCCCCTACTGCCTCCACCAGTAGGCCTACATCTGCCTATTCTTCCTCAGGGATCCACAGCTGTGCCTGGCATTTCAGCACTTCCTGGCACCCAGAATGCTCTTGGATGGGAGGTGGCAAACTCAGGACCCCCTCCTAGAAAGTGGGAGCTCTCCCCCTCTATCCTGTGTTACTAAAGACCTGTCATTCTACAAAAAATAAATCAAACCGCTCCTGGATGTCTTTCACCCTCTCTGTTAAGTCCACCTGTAGGAAGTGCAAATTCTTTGCCAGCACACCTGCAAGCTCTGAGCACCCCCAGAGGTGACCTTCTCCGGTTGAATCTCCTGCCTCTGGCTTCCTTTGCTGTGATTTGGTTTGTGTTGGAGGGCATAGTGTTATTCTACAGAGAGGGACTGTTCAGAATAAACAATGTTACTAATGTTGGCTAACATTGGATTATTTATATTTGGGGTAAAAAGAGAAGATAATTTAAAACCACAAAGATGTTTTAAATAAATTTATGTTTCCAGTCATGTCAATCTATGGTTCTTCTCTTAAATGCCCTTTCCTTTTCTGAGTTGTTCTCAGTTTCCTTAATTTAGATAATGGCTCCATCACGACATCGTATAATCTTAATTACACCTAATATAATAAAATGGATTTCTCATGCTACACCTTTCATGCTAGGGGAGAGAGAAGGCATTCGATTTGCATAGGTAGCATTATGTATTGGAATAAAATGGTGACACATTGCTTTCCCTAACCACCTCTTTTCTCCCTATACAGGCTTCTGGACAACAACTACCAGAATTTTCTAGCCTTTATTTTTGCCATTGAAGAGATCAACAGGGATTCTCATATCTTACCCAACATATCCCTGGGATACGAGTTCCATAATTTCTTGCACAGTCACTGGAGGACACTGGAGAGTTTCTTCATTTTGTACACAGGACAGGATGAGACTCCTAATTACACCTGTAAGAGAGAGAGCAACCCTATAGCAGTAATAACAGGAACATCCCAAATCGGGCCACTCGTGGAACTCTACAAATTCCCACAGGTGAGGGTGGCTAGGGTGGAAAGTGACGACAGCCGGTCTCTGCTGCTGCTGCATTCTAAAGCCTAAAGATGGCAGGGGGAAGTTGCTGAGTTTCTGCATCTCTCTAAATGTGACATCTCACTCTATTAAATAAACAGTGGAATTAATCACATTAAATTCATTTGCATCAGAGAAGAGAGATGAAAACGGACAATTGCTTTGGGGAACTTTGAGAACGATTCGTTATTCTCAAAAATGTCCAAACTGGGTGAGGTGATGACCTGGATGGGATAAATGTTTCTCTCCTCTTCCAACTGTCCCTCACTCCCCTACTCACACCTGAAATTATGTTTTATTACAGATATTCTTTTCACATCATTTTCAATTTCTGTCTTTCAGCTCACCTTTGGCTCATTCGATCTCGTGCTGAGTGGAAGTGGCCAGTTTCCTTCTCTCTACCAGATGGCCCACAGGGATGGTGCTCTGGCCCTTGGCATGGTGTCTTTGATGGTTCATTTCGGCTGGACTTGGGTGGGCCTGGTCATCACAGAAGGACAGAAAGGTCTCCAGTTTCTCTCTAATGTGAGGGAACAGATGACCCGGAACAGTGTCTGTGTGGCATTTGTGAAAATGATCTCCAATGTTATTTTGTCATATTTCTCACCTGAAGAGGAACATATTTTTTTGAGCAGAGAGACCTCAGTAAATGTGATTATTATTTACCATGATACTGAGAGTATGAGTGATATGAATTATAATGTAGGAAAATATTTAGTGACATGGAGAGTCTGGGTCACAAACTCACAGTGGCATGCTGACACGGCAGGGAAAAATTTTATTGTCAACTCCTTCCAAGGGACTCTTATTTTTTCAAACCACCACGAGGAGATTTCTGGTTTCAAACAGTTCGTTCAGACAGCCACCCCTTCCAAATACCCAGAGGACACATTTCTTGCTCTGTATTGGTTCGAGAATTTCCACTGCTCACTCTCAGACTCTGACTGTACACTGAAGAACTGTGCTCCCAATGCCTCTCTGGCGTGGCTGCCTGCAAATCGATTTGACGTGGTCATGAGTGACGGGAGCTACAACATATACAACGCTGTGTACGCCGTGGCCCACGCCCTCCAAGAGATGCTTCTTCAACAAGGACAATTGCAACCACTGGGAAACAGAAAAGAGGGGGGGTTTTCCCAGTGGCAGGTAAGATCTCTTTCATTAAATGTCATGTACTGTCATCGAACTTAAAATCCTTTCTCTTAACGTACAAGAGATTCTGCATTAGTTTTATTTTCAATGAAGCAATTGTATAGTTGGTGTGTGAATGACCATCGCACCAAAGAGGGCTAGAAAAGGAGAAATGAGCATTAGTTACGACCAGTGTTCTGTGCTTTAAACACGTCAGTGTGTTGCCAACCTAATATTTTCCATAATAGAAAAATCTAAATTTTCCCACGAAGTTCTAAAAAACACAAAAAAGGATGAAACTTTTATTTACATAAACAGCCATAAATAATACTGTGAACTAGCCATGTTGTTTTTCTCATATAAAACTTGAAGTACTTTTGGTGTGCACACAAGCATTATGCTGGTACACGGAGGCTTTTGCAGGTACGTGGTTGTGACTTGAGACCATCATGGTTAACAAAGTGAATCAAACTCAAGTTAAATTATCAAATGTTTCCTCTAATATAAGAAAACCAGAATACAGGCTAGTTACAGAACCAAATGAGTGTGATATTTAGGGTGATGAGACAGATACACAGTGGGAGGGCCAATAAGGAAAGGGGGAGGAACTGCAATATTGTCGTGACACATATGTGCACAAAATTCTCAAACTCAGTGTAACCATGTATGTATATTGATACATATTGGGAAAAAATGAGAGAAATTGTTTTCAGGAAGCTTTGAATTTAGCTTTACCTACTTGTTATTTATTTAAATGACCATGTTTGGAGGATTTTCTCCCTACACAGATGGTTTAGGAAAATTACGATATTTTAGTCTCCCAACGGCTTTTACTTGTTCTACCCCATTGGGTGACAGATAATGTTGCATTATCAAACAAGTGTCAAAGAGAATTCCCCTCATTCAGATTTTGGGTCTTAACCCCGGACCCACCGCGTCACAGGCTGGTCCATCTTTTACAGCTCCATCCCTTCCTGAAGAAGGTCCAGTTTATAAATTCTGCAGGAGAACAAGTGATTCTGGACGACAACAGGAAACTGGAGGCGGAATATGACATTGTAAACTTTTGGAACTTTCCAGAAGGCCTTAGACAGAGGGTGACAGTAGGACGCTTCTCCCCACATGTCCCACCTCGTCAACGATTGTCTTTAGATGAGAATATCATAGAGTGGGCCACAGAGATGACCCAGGTATGTCGGGCTGAGTCTCAGCGCACTTCATTGAACGTAAGTCATTGAAAACCTGTGGTGAGTTTTATATGAATCTCAGGTCTTCCTCAAGTAACGGCTACATATGAACATTTAAAGTCTTACCTTTTAACTTTAATATGTTTTTTTCTTATTAATCAAGTGTCTTATAAATGGAAAAGAGCACATTAGTTTTACATTTTTATAAATAATCTTATACTTTACATTTAAATAATATTGATTATTTAATTTTATTTAAGATGAATATGGAATCTAATAGAACAACCTCACTTATAAACATATAAAATTACTCTCTGTAGTAATGAAGAGTCAGAAAGCTACTAATATATGTCTGGTCTTCCTCAGACCCCCCGCTCTGCGTGCAGTGAGAGTTGCAGTCCTGGCTTCAGGAAAGCCCCTCGGGAGGGCAAGGCCGCCTGCTGCTTTGACTGCACCCCCTGCCCAGAGGGTGAGATCGCCAACGACACAGGTGAGGGCCCAGCTTGGGAGCCACATTGCATCTCTGAAAAATCAGTTAGAGGCAGGTAGAGTATGTCTTAAATACATAAATGTTATTTTAAAAAAGATTTCAAGGAAACATCACGTTTTGTCATTTAACGTTGTGAACTAGAGTACGAACAGGATTTTCCTGTAACCTTTACTAGCAGTTCTGCTTGAGGGTCAATGTAATATTGCCAAAAGAGAAATAAAAGCAAAAATTCATGATGACAGAAATAAACCTGACATTATTTTCTAATGATAGTAGTGGTTAAGTATGAATCAAGTAAATTAATAATTAATTTAGTGGTGATTGAAAATAGATTTGTGTTATACATTATTCTTATGAAACCTTGATTATATTTTTGGAATTGGCCTGTACTTGATATTAAAGATATGACACATCTCTTGTAACTGTTGGTTATATGCTGGAAAGTTTAAAATGAGACTAATAAAAGTATAGAAAAGTATTTACTACAACAGTTAAATAAAGACCTTAGTAATGCTAGTCCAGGGGTGGAAAAAATAGTGGACGGATATTAGGATTTCCCAATTGTGTTTACTGATTCAATCAAAGTGTAACCAAAAGTCTCATTTGTTTTTGTGATGAAAGTTTCTTCCTATTACAGAATGAAAGTACTTATTCAGTCAATCAAGAAATGATACTAGTCATGTCTACTTCTGTGTAATTTAGAAGATTAGCGTTGTTTTCAACACCTGCTTGCTCTCTGAATGTATGCACAGGGATCACTTATGAAGCCTTAATTTAGATGAAAACATTTTAAAGTAATTTATGTACATTTAAAACGTCTTTAAATGTTGGATTGGTAAGAAGAAAAAACAGTGTTAGTCTCTGCTACATTAGGAATATAAGCAGTATTAATCACAATTATGTCCGACATAAATATTTTTCATATTTAAAGAAAACAAAAACTGTGGGAGGGGAGGGATCTAAACAAAAAATTCTGAATTCAAGCTAATGCCACAAACATCTCTCGGTAGATATGGAACAGTGTGTGAAGTGCCCTGCTCATCAGTACGCCAACAATCAGAGGAACCGCTGCCTCCAAAAGTCTGTGACATTTCTAGCCTACGAAGACCCCCTGGGGAAGGCTCTGGCTGGCACAGCCCTGAGCCTCACTGTTTTCACAGTTCTTATTCTCGGGCTCTTTGTGAAGCACCGGGACACTCCCATCGTCAAGGCCAATAACCGGGGGCTCAGCTACACCCTGCTGGTCTCCCTCACCTTCTGCTTCCTCTGCTCCTTACTCTTCATCGGCCGTCCCAACACGGCCACCTGCGTCCTTCAGTGGAACATGTTTGGAGCTGTGTTCACTGTGGCTGTTTCCACCATCTTGGCCAAAACTATCACTGTGGTTCTGGCCTTTAAGGTCACTGCTCCAGGCAGAAGGATGAGGCAATTGCTGGTGTCAGGGGCACCCAACTCCATCATTCCCATCTGCTCCCTGGTCCAGCTCACTCTCTGTGGCATCTGGATGGGAACAAGCCCGCCCTTCATTGACACCGACGCCCACTCTGAACACGGCCACATCATTATCCTGTGCAAGAAGGGCTCCCTCACAGCCTTCTACTGCGTCCTGGGGTACCTGGGCTCCCTGGCCCTGGGCAGCTTCACTCTGGCTTTCCTGGCCAGGAACCTGCCCGACACCTTCAATGAAGCCAAGTACCTGACCTTCAGCATGCTGGTGTTCTGCAGCGTGTGGGTCACCTTCCTGCCTGTCTACCACAGCACCCGGGGGAAGGCCATGGTGGCCATGGAGGTCTTCTCCATCTTGGCCTCCAGCTCAGGGCTGCTGGGATGCATATTTTTCCCTAAGTGCTACATTATTTTGCTAAGGCCAGACAGGAATTCTCTGCATTGGATTAGAAATGAAAACGCATTTAGGGGAAATAATCCTTCCTCAGTTTAGACATGTGTACAGAAACATCATTGGCGACCCGAGGCCACACTTCAGCATTTACAATGAGGTAGTAGATGAGGATGTGGGATTGAGTATAAGGAGTAGGAGACCCATAGCTTGTTCTCCCAGTGTGACAGTCACTACCGCGTGTAACAATTACCCTCCTCATTCAAAATTTTTGCTGGATTATTTTTCTTGCTCACATGAAATCATAATCAATTTTATTATTCATGATTAGTTTTTTGTTTTTTTCTCTTAAAATTTTTTTCCCCTAACCCTAACCCTAAATGGTTAGTTTTGATAATAGTACTCGCTCTTATCTTGTGTCCCATTGACCTCGATGAGTTTTGCTAGTTTTATACTTTCTTTTCTTTGTCGATCATTATGTGTCCGAATCTCCTCATATGGAACACTGAGGTATTTTTCGTCCTCAAAATATGCCATGTTTTAAATACACTGCTTACAATGTATTTTTATAGCTGGATTGTTTTTCTTTTCTCATATTTGCCTTTTTCAATATCTTTTTATCTTTTTGCAGATTTTCTCTCTTCTATTTCTTTAGTATCTACAATTGTCTCATCTATGTTGCAAAAAGTAGTCTCGAATTTAATGTGAAAAAGCATTGAATTATCACACAAATTTTAGAAAAAATCTTTTGAAATCATTTTTATTGATATTATATTAATGATATGCTATATATATGATTTATATGTGTCTATATTTTATTATATATTGAAATAATATATATATACAGTAAATATTCTTGCTATATTTAGCATTGCTTGAGTTTTATGATTTTTTGACAATGTTAAGGTAAATTGTTTTGTCTGTCACATTATCAAGAAAGCATAATTATTTTAATAAACACTGTTTTCAGTATAAATTTTAATTCATTCATTTGGTCTTTGTTTTTGTACTTGTTATTACTAAATTTCTGAATTTTTACGCATGTGATCTTGTAGAACAGCTTTATTTCTCTCTCTTTCTTCCCATTTCTATTTAATTTCTTGAGGCATGACCTGCTCATATTGTGTAGACTGTGAGGCATGTTCAAACTCGCAGTCCTCTTGCCTTGGCTTCCTGAGTACCTGAGATTATAGGAATACATTTCACACCCAACTCCTTTGTTATTTACAGATTTTATTTCAGCTTTTTCATAATGCTAACATGATGCCTGCTTGTTTAGCTGAGCAGTCTTATTTCTATAATTTTTATTTTTACTGAAAGGGTTATTCATCTTTCTTTCATCAAATATTATGTTGCCTGAAAGGGTTATATGCTACCAGAAAATAAAATGTTCTTATATATCTAAATAGCTCAGAATGTTTTCAAGATGTGTTCAAAATGTATTACCTTCTAATAAAGGTATTTTTAATTTTTCAATTTAGAAATTTTTTAGTTAACTGAATTTTGTTGTTTTTGCTTTTTGATTAGATTTTATAGCATATCTTTCCAATGCTTACTATTAAATATGTACGGCATTAGGAACTGGTACATATACCTATCAAAATATAACCGTTTTTAGTTGCTTTCCCCTTCACCAGCATTTCTTACCATCTTTAAAAAGTGTGCTTCCTAAACACCTTTCGTTTTTCTTTTTAAGTTACGTATATGTTGGGTTTCCCATATAAGAGAAATCACATAATACTTAATCTTTTCTCTTGGACCCTTGGGGCTTTGACCACGAGCAGAGTCTGGAAGTACCTTCCATTTTTGGCAAGTGCTCTGGGAGGCCTACATTTTCCAGGTGGTAGACATGGAAGACGGGCGTTCTGCTGGGGCCGGTCACCTGAGGTACAGTGCCCCCAGCACCCAGCCAGGGGAAGGCTGTGCCTCTGCTGCCCAGGCCTGGAAATCTCTTGTTTCTGCTTGCCATGGACAGGCAGTGTGGGGTGATGCTTAGGCCAGTGCTGGAGCCCTTCGTGTTCCTATTTGTCACTGGTTGGTGGTCTTTTATGTTGTGTTTCACGGTGCTGGTGCATTCTTGGGGTCCAGACAGAGTGACTAACAAGGGTCGTGGCGAGGGACCTGGAGAGAGCAAGGTGCCCACGTGGGGGCCTCTCCTCAAGGCTGCGTTCACAGTATTGAGCAACCTCCCAACTGACCGATGATTGGACTACTGGCCCTAGAAAAACTGGCCACGTGGCAGCTACCAGCTGAGTATCGCCCAGGTACACCCCAAACCAATGGAGGCCTGGGGCTGGGTCCTCAGGATACAGAGATAAATGACGTACACTGCTGCTCTCAAGACAGACAGTCTGGTAACACCTTTAAGAAAATGTAGATGAGAGTCTGGGATACAAATGTTTTGTAGTTTTCCTATAAACCCAAGGTTCTGACGTTGGCGGTGGGGAGCACAGCCTCAGGATGACTCTGCGGATGTGGGTATGGACGTGGTCACGGGGTGCTGCGGGCGGGAGGTTTTTCACAAAGAGCTCTGCTTGAGGACCTCTGCTTTTGGCTGTGATGCAGAAGCTGACTTCACTCTGGACCTTCCTGCCTAGAATTTCAGCCCTCGGTAGGAAGTAGGCCAGCCTATTCCACAGTCTAGCATTCTTCTTTTAAATTTTATTTTTTATTGCTTATAAGGGAGTGAGTGTCTGAAGGAAAAAGGACATAGGTGCTCTTCTAGAGCAACGTGATGCCACAGAATAAAAGGTATAACCTCAAGGGCCACAGAAAACCGAACAGGCAGGTGAGCTGTGATCCTAAACGAATATCTGCTGTGGTTAGAGAGAGGCTGATGGACTGGCTTTGACAGCACAGCCACAGGGCCAGTCTGGTTTAAAGGGAGGCAGAAGAAGCTTTCAGGAACCCCCACTGTCTCTGGGGCTGCAACCTGGATGACCATGGTGCTCTTGGTCCCTGAGGTTCCACCTCCAGAGCAGGTGGTGACAGTATCTTGAGGGAAGCATCTGGAGCAGACAAGGAAGTGAGGGTGGGCAGCTGTGAGGGCTGTGGATCCTGGGAAATGTAGTACTCAAGCAGAAGAGCTAATGCAGTAGTGCATTCTGGGGAGGATAGTTCTTATGCTAGGCAGGGGGAGCCGGAAGATCTGACTCAAGCATCAACATTGAATGTTCCCCGTGCAGTTACTACATTCATAAACAAGCAAGTCACAAATGCTGGACCAACACAAGGATAACACACCACCAGGGACGGTTTTTTTTTTTTTTTAATCCATGCATTTGTCTTGAGACTTTCCAAATAAAACCTTCAGTCATACACCCGCCTGCTGAGTCAGAACCCCCAGTCATGAATGGGAGGAGATGGTGGATGGGAACTACTCATACAGCCGGTGTCTGACTGACTTCCGCCTCTAGAACACAGATCTTGAGTTGTTTGCGAGGGGAGAAGCTTTGTCTTGGAGGGACAACACAGAGTAGTAGTGCAGTAACGACAGCAGAGAAAATAACCAGGGCAGAGACACGGCCTCAAGCTTGGTTGGCGCAGGGGGCTCACCTACAGGCGCACATCCAAGACTTAAAACAAGTTGAAGGAAAACAAGTCAACATCTATATTGACTCAAAGGCTGCGTTGCCATTCTCACGCCCATGGGATGATTTATTTTAAAAAACAGGGTTCCTGAGAGCAGGAGGGAAAAAAAAAATCAAAGATAAGGAGGAGAGTGACAAAGTCGTCATCTTGACAAGATACGTAGGTGCACAAAGTGCTCAACTTCATTGTAAACCTTAAATTTTGTGCTTATACATATCAATAAAATGGGGGGAAAGAGACCCACAACTGTTATAGGCCATGTGAAAGCCCAGCTGTGTCGCAGTTTTTCACAGCAGGGGCCACCAGAAGGGGACAGATCGTGTCAGAAAACAGAGACCTATCGAGCCACCAAAGCAGCCCAGGAAGCTGCCAGCATATGGAGACTCATGCTTGAGAGAATCTAACCCTGTTTGGTACCACTGTCACCAAAACTACTGAGTTCCCCAAAATATACCAACGAGAAGGGGCTTTAAATGAAAGTGGATCCAAAGAGCAGAGCTGACAGAGACCCCCAGACCAAAGTCTCTCTGTTCCTGCCACCACAGTGACTCGGTGAAACATCACAGAGTTGCAACATGTAGTTGAGTCTTGTCTTCCGGTCTTGAGCTCACTATGTAGTCCAGGTCAGCCTAGGACTCATAACAGTTCTCCTATTTCAGCCTCCTGACTACTGGGAAGACATATGTGTGCCTACATGCCAAGCTCTTACACGGCCCAGGGAGATTGAACCCAGGGCCTTGTGCTTCATAGGCAAGTGCTCTAATCACTGAACTTTGCACTGAGCCCTAAGAAGTACATTTTTCTTAATATTTATAGACTATGTTGGTAAAATATATGGTTCCATAAAAAGTTGGAAAATTATAGAGAAATTCTCCATATTTGTTTTTTGTCCACCTGTACCAATTTGATTACTATTACACGGACAAGTGTGATCCAATAATAACCTAGTCATACTAAATATATTCCCGTTTCTTTGTATATATACTACTTATTCTCAACATTGCTTAGAATTGGACATATGTAATATGAAGTCTTTTTAACTCCTACTTTATTATTTGGAATAGTCTTTCTGTCATAAATAATTTTCTGAATTCCACAGTAGTAAAGGTCTGACTGTGACCAATTCTCAGCAGTTTGGGTAGTAAATAATACAAAAGTATTTTGGAAGCTTTAGCCTGTACTTCAGGGTCCGATATTAGAGAAAATGTATCACTATTTGAATCACTCTTTCATTGCTGGGACACAATAGTTGAAACACACACTTTAGGGGAGGGAAAATATATTTAAGTTCACAGGTTCAGGTCCCAGTCTGTTCAAGTGGCTTGCTTTGGCAGAAGGGCACGGTGGAGGGCCTGGACGAGGAAGTGGGGCTCACAAAAGGCAACTCAGGGAGCAGAGTTCATGGAGGCAGAGCCAGAGAGGGAGGGATGTTGTACTGGGTCAGGGCCTCACTGTTTTACAGCATATGTGATTATCCATGGACAGCGATCTTCCCCATTCAGGTCATGCCCCACAAACCATCTCTTCTTACCAGACCCCATCTCTTAACAACACATAAATTTTCAGTGATTAATTATTGGATATAAACAAATATGTTAATCTCGTCACCTTCCAAACACATGAGGCTTTGGCGGAAGTATTTCAAATCCAAACCATAACCACTACATAGACTCATACTCTCAAAGTAGGATGGTGTCTAAAGAAAAAACAAACGTTGTAGACGTAGAGACGAATATTAAACAGTGAAATCAGCATAGCTCATCGAACTGAGCCACAGAAAATTTGGTATCAATTACAAGTTACAAAAATGCAACTCGTCTATTGACTTTCAGTTACTAATGTGCAGTTTGTAGATTTGATATATTTACGATATCCCTGGAAATGGGGAACACATGTGGTTGTGTTTCAGCTCATGTGATCTCTATGTGCACATACAGGTTACATATGAAATATGTGTGCTACTTCACTTCTTCCCAGGTGTATGTGGCTAGGACTCCGTCTTAAGCATTGCAGTGCATGATAATTAAATGCCCTGGGGCGTGGACTCTTTCAGGCCACTTAAAAAACACCTGACATTTAATCCTCAGTGCAATACTTTGTGTCATCCCAATGGCACCCACACCAGAGGTTGACTCAATTTTTCAAGATGAGGTGGCCTCTGAGACCTTGCTGTGGAAGGACTTAGATAAATATCTGCCTGCAGGTAAAGAGAAATATCCTCAACAATTATATCAAACTTGGTTTTTTTCATCTGAACAGCAAATCACAGATCCCTAGCCTCGGGCTAGAAAACAGCGGTTAATTTTTTCATGATCATGCAAGGGGATTGGGTAAAAGAAGTCAAGGTCGTTAGATGCCCATGTCGATCTGCAAAAATAACACAGAATATATGCACACGGTATACGTGTTTACCTGACTCATACTGCAAACTCTGCCGTTCATCGCTTAAGCCTCTGAAGCCACTCTAAAGATGTTCCCACTGATTATTGGTCCCTTCCTCCTCCTGCAGCCTCAGCTCTTAGTCTGCACCTTGGCTAGCGAGGACTGCCTCAGCAGAAGGAGCACCAGCGTGCGCCAGGACGGGGACGTGGTCATCGGGGCGTTCTTCTCCCTTTTTACTTGTTTTTACTTGACAGGAACCATTGATCTACAGCCTAGCAAGGATTTCTTCGGCCTGACGTAAGTCTTTTATCTATTCATTTCCTGGATAAGGATTCACTTAAGGAGAAGCAATGCAGAGGGAAATCTACAATTCCCTCCACACTCAGCCTCTAATTTATGTTCTAATACTGTCCCTAATTTATGTTCTAGTTGCTGTGTTCTTTTTCTCATATTTTGAGAGTGTTCAGGATATTGTATTTTGTATTTCAAATTTTTACCTTTCGGTTGAAGACACGACCTGTCTCCCCTTGGTTCACAATCCCTGCTGTTCCTTCTACTTGAGCTGTCATTGCGTGGCAGTGCGTGATATTTAGAAGCACGACACAAGTCGTCAGCTTGAGTTAAGTGCTGATTAGCTGCAGGACGTATTTTAATTGTGAATTTAAAAGTCTGCTAACCTTTCATTATGCATAAAATGTCTAACATCCTTACAAAGCGTCCAATTTCACGTTTCATGTATATGTGTGGAAAGATCTCTCACGGCATGCGTTTACTTCTTCTTTCAGATATTTTGTAAATCATTTTTTTATGCGAAAAGAGCCCCAGGTGTACTAGACGTGCAATTCAGACCAAGAACTTGAGACCAGTAATGAGGGAGGTTTCCCCCCTTTGGTTTAGTATTGCTTAACTAGGTCATGCACATTCTGTTTCCATGCATTATGACACCAGCTCTGTGGCAATGAGTGGAATTTGAATAGTGTCAGAAGATTCTAGCAGGTGATGGGCCATCATGTGAAAGGGAATGTCACTACAAATTCTATTGCTTATCTCCCTCAATGGGTGCTGAAGCTGTGGGTGTTGGCTGTGGTAACTACCTGAATTTGAGAGCAGAGATGGCCGTGTTAGTGACTAAGACATCTTTTTCCGTTCTGAGGACAATCTGTACCTTAATATATTCTCTAGAGTATACGCATGCTTGTTTGGTTTTGGTTACATTTTTCATGTATGTGTTTTTGAGGCTTGTCCAGTGGACTATGTTAGAAGAAACCAGGGCAGTAGCAAATTCCTGCTTTAGCCTCCAAGTAGCTGGGTCATGTGTCCTGGGTCACAAGGGTCGGGTGAATGTGTTTATTTTCATAGTTTTACAAAATGTGTTTGAATGTCGCTGCTGGTGTGTTTAATGTACAACCTTGAATTCTAGTGGTTGCTGCTAATTGTTGTTTCTTAACGTGCATCTGGCCTGCTGAACTTGGCCAGGATGAGTCAGGAATGCTTGCAGTAAACCTCCTAAGATTCAGGAAGGAATGCAACTCTCAGGGCCCTGTTGAGAGTGGTAAGAAATATTTTATCTATGCAGATCATAAGCATGGGTGTAGGGACAGCCACTGTGGGGTTTTGATTGATGAGAGTGGAGTGGACTGCTTATTGAGCATAATGTAATGGGTGTTTTAAGTCAAGTAACAGGGTGGAGGTGGCTTTTTCATGACTTAATGTTGATGAAAGTTTTCTCTTGATTTTTTTAAAATTAGACATGCCTCAAGGATACCTATCGTTTTGATCTTCCCTAAGAAACAACTATGCCTTTAATTTTTCTTTGGATTCATTTGTAGATTATTTTATATTCTTGCCATGGAATCTTTAATGTTTAGTCCTAAACGATTTTTTGTATATCTTGTAATCTTTCTCCCATGCTTTGAAGTAGTCTTAATATGATTATATATTTTTTCTCTAGCTGTCAAAAATGTAATGCCAGAGTATTTTTTCTATAGCCAAAATGTTTTTCTCTCTTCTTTCCCTTTACTTTGCTAATCCTGGGGAATTTTTGGTTTGATTTTTCTGTATATTCTGAAGGTAATTCACTGGACTGACTACTGATGTGCATATGTTATGCCTTAGAGTTTGATGCTTACTTTGTTCGTGTGTGTTGGCAGGGAGGGGCAGGAAGTGTGAACATTGGTGTGATTTAACAAATTAGATTTCAAGTTTGCCTTTTTTTTTTTGAGGCAAGGTCTTATTGTATAGTTCAGGCTAGCCCCCATAGAGGTGACCTTCTCATGTTAAAAATATCTTGCCTATGGCATAGTTTGATGTGAGTAGCTTCTGACTTAGTGTTATTCTAAATAGACAGATTGTTTAGAATAAACAATGTTACCGTTGTTGACTAACACTGAATTATTTATATTTAGGGTAAAAAGAAAAGATAATTTAAAACCATAAAGATGTGTTAAATATATGTTCCCAGTCCTGCCAATATATGAGTCTTCCCTTAAATGCACTTTCTTTTTCGTAATTCTTCTTTGGAGCTCTGGATTTGGTCTTAGTTTCCTTAATTTAGATAATGGTTCCATGAGGACATCGGATAATCTTAATTACACCTAATATAAAATAGATTCCTCATGCTACCTCTTCCATTCTAGGGGAGAGAGAAGGTATTTAACTTGCATAGGTACTATTGTGTCTTGGAATAAAATGGTGACTGGTTGCTGTCCCTAACCACCTCTATTATCTGTGTACAGGCTTCTGGACAACAACTACCAGAATTTTCTAGCCTTTATTTTTGCCATTGAAGAGATCAACAGGAATTCTCATATTTTGCCCAACATATCCTTAGGATATGAGTCCCATAACTTCCTGCACAGTCATTGGAGGATTTTGGAGAGTTTCTTCATTTTGTACATGGGACAGGATGAGATTCCTAATTACACCTGTAAGAGAGAGAGCAAGTCTGCAGCGGTGCTGGCAGGGACATCTGAAATTGGACCACTCATGGAACTCTACAAATTCCCACAGGTGAGGGAGGGTAGGTGTAAGAGGTCCCAAAGAATATAGGTGTGGGTAAAAGGTCCATAGGCATGTCAAGTGGGCCAGAGGTCAGTAGGGACGTGACCAGCAGGAGGATCATTGCCCAAACCACCTGTGGAAACAATGTGCTTTTAAAGGTAGAATCCATGAACGTACCCCAATCCCATTCCCGTTAATAACTGACTTTTGTTTCTGTGTATCTGTGCCGCTTACATAACCCCCTCAGAAATGTAAAACAGAATGTAAGAACTCTTTCGAAGGCCCCTGAAACTACTGTTTGGAGCTCTTCTGGTCTGGCAACCTCCCTGCCCCATTCAGATGCCAGCTAATCAATTCTCCTTTCAAAAAGATCGTGTGTGCCACTGACAATGTCATCTGGTGGAGTTACATCGGGTGGAAAGTGATGAAATCTGTCTCTGTTGGGTGCTGTATTCTAGAGCCAGAGGATAGAGGGAGGAAGTTGCTCAGTTTGTGCATCTCTCCAAGTGTAAGAATCTCACTCAAATAAACAGTGGAATTGATCACATTACATTCGTTCGCAGCAGAGAGACAAAAGCAGACAATTGCTTTTGGAAACTTTGAGTGTGATTAATTTTTCTCAGAATGGTTAAACTGGGTTAGATGGTGACCTGGATGAGACAAATATTTCTCTCCTCTTACTTCCAGCTGTTCCTCACCCCCCTCATGTTTGAGATTATGTTTTATGTCAGATGTTCTTGTCATGTTGGTTCCAATTTCTGTCTTGCAGCTTACCTTTGGCTCTTTTGATCCCGTGCTGAGCAGCAACGGCCAGTTTCCTTCTCTCTACCAGATGGCCCACAGGGATGGTTCTCTGGCCCTTGGCATGGTGTCTTTGATGGTTCATTTCGGCTGGACTTGGGTGGGACTGGTCATCACAGAAGGTCAGAAAGGTCTCCAGTTTCTCTCTAATGTGAGGGAAGAGATGACCCGGAACAGTGTCTGTGTGGCATTTGTGCAAATGATCTCCAACGTTATTTGGTCATATTTTTCGCATTCAGATGAACATTATTTTTTGAGCAGAAAAACAACTGTAAATGTGATTATTATTTACTATGACAGTGAGAGTATAAATGAGGTAAATTATAACGTGGGAGAATATTTAGTGACATGGAGAGTCTGGGTCACGAACTCACAGTGGCACGCTGACACTGCTGGGAAATATTTTATTGTTGACTCGTTCCATGGGACGCTAGTTTTTTCAAGCCACCACGAGGAGATTTCTGGTTTCAAACAGTTCATCCAGACAGCCACCCCTTCCAAATATCCCGAGGACACGTTTCTTGCTCTCTATTGGTTCAAGAATTTCCACTGCTCACTCTCAGACTCTGACTGTACATTGAAGAACTGTCCACCTAATGCCTCTCTGGCATGGTTGCCTGGGAATCATTTTGGCACGACCATGACTGATGGAAGTCACAACATATACAACGCTGTGTACGCCGTGGCCCACGCCCTCCATGAGATGCTTCTTCAACAAGCACAACTGCAACTGACAAGAGATAGAGAAGAGGCAGTGTTTTCCCCATGGCAGGTGAGGTCTCTTTGGCTGTCATTAATAAGGGTCCACAGGTGTTTTAGTAAGAAGTTTAGGATCTTTTGTCTTGCACAAGAGAATCTGTATTGGTTTTATTCTCAATGAAGTAATTGTATATTTGGAGTATAAATGACCATCAAACCAAAGAGTAGAAAAGGAAAAATGAATGTTAGTCAAAGCCAGTTTTATGTTTTTTTTTTTAATGTGTCAGATGTTGAGAAAAACAGAGAAACTGGTCACTGGAAGCTTTGAATCCCGAGTTTAGTTTGATCTATTTGTCATTTATTTAAATGACTGTGTTGGGAGTATTTTCTCCTGACACTGACAGTGTAGGAAAATTATATTTTAGTCTTCCAAAGGCTTTTACTTGTTCTACCCCCTTAGATGACAGGTATGTTGCATTATCAAACAAGTATTAAAGAGAATTTCCCTCATTCAGATTTTGGGTCTTAACCCCGGACCCACCGCGTCACAGGCTGGTCCATCTTTTACAGCTCCATCCCTTCCTGAAGAAGGTCCAGTTTATAAATTCTGCAGGAGAACAAGTGATTCTGGACGACAACAGGAAACTGGATGCAGAATATGACATTGTAAACTTTTGGAACTTTCCAGAAGGTCTTAAACAGAGGGTGACAGTAGGAAGATTTTCCCCACGTGTCTCACCTCATCAACGATTGTCTTTAGTTGAAAATATAATAGAGTGGGCCACAGAAATGACCCAGGTATGTTGGGCTGAGTCACAGTACACTTCACTGAATGTAAGTCGTTGAAGATTTGTGATGAATTTTATGTAAATCTCCATCTTTCTCAAGTAATGGCTATATACGAACATTTGAAATCTTACCTGTCAACTTTAATACATTTCTTCTTATTTACCAAATATAAATGGAAAAGAGCACATTAGTTTTACATTTTTATAGCTAATCTTATACTTTATATTATTTAATAAATATGGCATCTAACAAAACAAATTCACTTAGAAAATATATAATTAATCACTCTAGTACTGAAGAATTAAATAAAAATCAAAAAACTACCAATATATGTCTGCTCTTCCTCAGACCCCCCGCTCTGTGTGCAGCGAGAGTTGCAGTCCTGGCTTCAGGAAAGCCCCCCAGGAGGGCAAGGCCGCCTGCTGCTTTGACTGCACCCCCTGCCCAGAGGGTGAGATCGCCAATGACACAGGTGAGGGCCCAGCTCTGGAGGAACACTGCACCTCTCTTTTATATTGGTCTTTTTAATCGGGAAATTTAAAAAAAATATCTTGGCTAGGACAGCAAAAAATACACTTTTAGTTAGAAATTGAATTTTTATATTCTTTACAATTTTCCCTTTAAAAATCAGTTTCTCTTCTTTAAACTGTGCTCTTTGATTGTCTTTCTTGTTTTTCTTGTATATATATTGGGAATTAAAACCACTTCCATCAGTCCTATACTACTTCTAATTCCATACTGTGAGGTTTAAAATGAATCTAACAGAAAATTACAGATAACTACAAAAATAAGAATTAAATAAGCACTTTGGTAATGCAAGTTGGTGGATGGAAAAATAGTGGAAGAAGACTGTCAGGATTTTCCAATTTTATTTACTGACTTCATCCAATTTTAGCCAAGAGTTTCATTTGTTTTTGTGATGAAACTGACTTCCGGTTGTATCATCAAAGTCTCTGTTCAATCCAACATGAAGTGATATTAGTCATGCCTCCTTCTCTGGGATTCAGAATATTATGATGTTTTCTCAGTACTTGCTTGCTCTCTGAACGGGTGCACAGGATTCACTTAGAAAGATTTGATTTACATACAAGTGTTTAAAGCAACTTGTAAACACTTAACATATCTTTAAGAATAACTGGGATTGATAAGAAGAAAAAACAGTGGTATTCTCTGCTACATTAAGAAATTAGCCAACGTTAATTGGCCATTATTTTTGATATAAATATTCTACTTGCTATTTAAGAAAACAAAAACACCGCACTAGGACGATTCAGCTATACTGTTGCAATTTGCCTCTGTGGGAGGGGAGGGGTTTGAAATAAAAAATATCCTGAATCCAAGTTAATGGTGCCTAACATCTCTCAGTAGATACGGAACAGTGTGTGAAGTGCCCTGTTCAACAGTACGCCAACAATCAGAGGAACCGCTGCCTCCAAAAGTCTGTGACATTTCTGGCCTACGAAGACCCCCTGGGGAAGGCGCTGGCTGGCACAGCCCTGAGCCTCACTCTTCTCACAGTTCTTATTCTCGGGCTCTTTGTGAAGCACCGGGACACTCCCATCGTCAAGGCCAACAACCGGAGTCTCAGCTACATCCTGCTCGTCTCCCTCACCTTCTGCTTCCTCTGCTCCTTACTCTTCATCGGCCGTCCCAACACGGCCACCTGCGTCCTCCAGTGGACCACGTTTGGGGCTGTGTTCACTGTGGCTGTTTCCACCATCTTGGCCAAAACTATCACTGTGGTTCTGGCCTTTAAGGTCACTGCTCCAGGCAGGAAGGTAAGGAGGTGGCTGGTGTCAGGGGCTCCAAACTCTATCATCCCCATCTGCTCCCTGATCCAGTTCACTCTCTGTGGCATCTGGATGGGGACAAGCCCACCCTTCATTGACACCGACGCCCACTCTGAACATGGCCACGTCATCATCGTGTGCAACAAGGGCTCCCTCACGACCTTCTACTGCGTCCTGGGGTACCTGGGCTCCCTGGCCCTGGGCAGCTTCACTCTGGCTTTCCTGGCCAGGAACCTGCCCGACACCTTCAATGAAGCCAAGTTCCTGACCTTCAGCATGCTGGTGTTCTGCAGCGTGTGGGTCACCTTCCTGCCCGTGTACCACAGCACCCGGGGGAAGGCCATGGTGGCCATGGAGGT
>PVKB01007771.1:0-27498 GCA_004027205.1 Ctenodactylus gundi
GGGGAGCAGCCGTCAGCCATCTGATCATCAACGAACAGGCCCAAATAGAAATAGTGAATCTAGAGCCACAACTTTCACATGAAAGCAAATCAAATCAAAATGAATCAAAGATCTGGATATGAAAACAGAATCAACAAACCTGCTAGAGAGTAAAACAAGTAAATTCCTGGAAGCAGCAGCAGAGCCCAGGACTTCAGTACAGGACAGTACGAACAACGCCAAGAACCAACACGGGAATCACAGCAAACTAACAGCTTCCGCGTAGCAATTGAAAACAGCCCACAGTGCGAAGAAACGAGTGCAGAGTGGGGGAGAAATGACCAGCCACTCATCCAACAGACAAGTAAACAGACTTCTAAAAATGAAAGACCCAGTTAAATAATAAGCAACTGAAAGGAAGGCACTTTCAAGAATTACAAACTTCCTCGAAGTACATTTAATTGTGTTCAGCATGTTTTGCCACTGAATTAAATCAAAACACAGACTTTATCTTACTGCAGTAAGAATGAGTATTATTAAATTAAAAAAAAACAACAAATGCTGCCAAGATTCTTTAGGAAAAAAGAAACGTTCTATACGGCTGGAGGGAAAAAGAACTAATACAACCACAAGGAAAAAAGCCATTAAAAGATTTCTCAAACATCCAAGGATAGAAATTTTATTTTACTCAGCTACATTTCTGAGGTCTTTTTTAGAGTCAACATCACTCTATAGAGAGATACATGCATACTGTGTTTATAGCACTGCAACTTGTAAGTTAAAAATTAGAAGCACCTTCTGTCTATCAGCAAATAGGTACAACATGCTACCTATAGAACATGGAGCACAACTCCAACATTAAAAATAAATTTCAATTATTTCCATTAACAATATAATTGTCCCAGTTTTTATGAAAACAGATACATTAGGCTAAGAGAAAGCAATCAAACACAGAATGTTAAACCCGGCATAATTTTGTTAATATGAGCAACCCAGTATAACTGAAAGAAGAAAATTAAAGAGATAACAGAAATGGGGATGTGCATTATGTGATGATGGGAATCAAGTATGGGAAAAAGGAAAGATGAAAAAAGACAGGGGAAGGGAGGAGTGTGAACATGAGCAAAATCCAACCTGCATATGTTATCACATATCATGTTCATTAATAAAAATTATGATAATGAAAAAATAGCCACTTTCCTCTCTAAATTGCCTGGAAATAAAACTGAACACTGTCCCATGTCCAGCTCCTATGTGTTCTATCTCAATCTCTCTCTTGTGAGACTCTGGAATCTTCCTACTTCAAAACAGTTTCACTGTATGACTAACATTAAAACCCACAGTTTGAAAAACTAAAGGTTCTGAAATTGATCACTTAGGTTTACATGGACAGATCCTGTTGGACAACACAGGAAATTCCTAAGGTCCACGTTCCGCTGGCACTGGAGTTTCAACAGGATGCAAACACAGGTAAACACAGGTCACTGAGACTGTGTAAATCAGCCATGCAGTGTGCCACCGATTCAAGGATAAACCACTCAGGCATTTCATCTGGAGAGGTACTGGACTCGGTGGAAATCTCTTCCCAGGCCCTGTGGTCCCTTGCCCCACGTACATGATCTTACGCAGTGCTGCCTATCACTTTGCCACCATTCAGTCTTCCTGAAACAGGAGCGCTCAGGTGGTAAAGGAACAATTCTTTTCTGGGCCTTATGATAATCACTTGCTTGCTGACTTTCATTTCTGACTAATCGGAAGGTCCTGAACCAGCATCAATCTGGAAAATGGTCTTCTCAATTTCAAGCAAGGCTGAAAAACGCCAGGGAAGCAGAGACTGCTCAGGCCTAAATACGACAGACAGGTTGAGGTGACTGACGAGGTGGCAAAACCAAACCAGCTTCATCCCATCCTCTCAGGTATTTGAAAAAATTTGCTCATATAATTAAGAGCAAAAAGACTTGCTGGACAATTTGTCATACACTTATTACCCTAGGACCTTGACGGGCTGAGGAAAGTTAGGAAGTTAAATGCTAGCACTGGTGACATATTGAGAACCTGCGTCAAGATAGAATATTAAAAAGGGGGTGTAGGTGAGTGTTAGGGCACCTGTCCTATCATGCATGAGGCTCCAAGCTCAACACACAACACTACAAAAACAGACAAAAGTTTTTATCCTGTCACCTGTACTGCATGACGTATTTATTGACAGCATTTATTAAATTAGGTCCAAGGTGCAACAGACCTTCACTCTCCTGCTATAGTTTCATACAAATATAAATTATTCCTTTTATTCACATTTTCTCAGCACATATCCCACCTTTAAATTTCATATTTTCATTTTTCAAAATGCATTTGATATTTTCTAGAGCTGTAAAAAGCCAAAGAATATGCTCCTATTAATCTCTAGTCTTTAAGTGGTTTCTGACAAAACTTCACCTTCGAGCTCTGGCTTGCATCCTCCAGTCTGGAAGATCTGAAAAACCCCTGAAGCTTGGCTTTCTGCCGGGCCCCATTATCTTCATTTCTCTTTCTTTGTGCAATGATACCAAATTTGTTCAGAAGGTAATGGTGGAAACCCAGGCCCTAAACAATGTCTATTAAGTCTATCCGAAGCCCTTCTGGCCAGGGTTTCCAAGCTACAGCAGCAATTTTACTCCTGAGCATTTTAGCCACATGGTCACCACATGGGCTATTTTGCAAGGTGTCAGACATACAAAAATGGAAAGTCTGCACTGTCATTCCTCAGGCAGCCATTGATACCTAACAGGAATAGAGCTTTTCCACACACGAGGATAGTTGCCTTGAAATAAGTCACAGATGCAGAGAAAGGCTGGGGGTCGGGGGTGGGGAGGGGCTCTGCTAAGTGAAGGTGGGAGCATGAGCATTGAGTGGTTCACCCCATGCAGGAAGCCTGGGCGAGGAAACTGCAGGCAGAGAGACATCCACATTCCCATAATTATGCAATTTCGATCCAGTGGAAACGGTCTTACACTAAGTTCAAAGAGATAAGAGTAAAGACTTGTACACCTCTACACTTATGACTATTTTCCAGTATGACTAATTTGATATTCTGAGGTGCAGAGTTTCGACACATCATTCTGCAATGAATAAATATTTGTATGATTTCTATCAAAAAATTTCACCATGTTGAATATGTACTATAATTCTAAGAAATATATTTCATATTCTTTACATCTCTAGGAATTTTTCCTGCATAAATTCTCCAATGCTGATTGAAACAAGAAAAAATGGTTATGGGCTTTTCTAGAATCTTTACATTGATAGAATTTGTATTTCATATACATTATATAATGTTGTCTAAGGTGTGAATACTTGAAAGAAACCACTGCACTCTCCACACAGCTAAGTTTCTCCCAATTAGTCCTCTGATGCTGAGTAAAGCTTGGTCACATATTCAAGCCATTGCCGCATTTAACGTATTTGTCAGGTTTCTCTGATGGGAATTCTCCACTGTTTCGTAAGGACAGTTGTCTTAGTCACTCACTTGCTGCTACTACAGGATACCTGACACATGCAACTTGGGGAGGAAAAAATTTATTTCAGCTTTCAGTTTCAGAAGGTCACAGTCCATACATAGGCAGTTGTCAGAGCACAAGGCAAGATGTAGCCAAGGAAAGCTGTTCACAGCATGAAAGACGGCCAAGTGAGAGAGAAGGGATGGAGCTACCCTTTCAGTCCTGTCCCAGTAATCCACCCTTCCTGGGTGAAGCCCCAGTGATCCCACTCTCTGGCCAGGCCCCACCTCTTAATAGCAAGCACATGGTTCCACAGGCATCCCACAACATTCAAATACATAACTGCTTTGGGGGGCATTCTAGATCCAAACCATAACATTCCACCCTTGGCCCCCAAAAGACTCATGCCCACCTTCTTAGGTAAAATGCATTTAGTCCTTCTCTAAGAATTGCCAAAGTCTTAACAGTTCTAGCACTGCTATAAAGTGGAAGTTTGAAGTCTTCTCTCAGAACTCTTAGTTGTGAATGCCTATGAAAATCAAAAAAAGAAAAAAAAGTTAAACACCTCCAACACAGAATAGCACAGGGTAAACATTCCCATTCCAAATGGGAGGAATAGGAGGACAGAAGCAGTCAGACCAAAACAAGTTCTAAATCTAGCAGGGCATGGGTTTAAGCCCATAGCTCCATTGAATCCTGCAATTCCCTGCCCAGCACCTTGTGCAAACTGGGGCAAGATGTGAGCTCCAAAAGGCTTGGAGGCTCTGCCCCTACAGCATCGTCTCTGGCTCTAACCTTTATAGCTTCTCTTTGGGTCGGCTCTGTTCACAGCCTATATACAGCCTTCCTCAGTGGAAAATCAATGTTTCTGGCATTTCCAAATTTCCCAGGTCACCACTGCGCCTTAGGCTTCTCCTTCACAACGTCATGCACTGCCCTTCCAAGGGCACACTCCCTAGCCTCCAAGGCCTTCCTCTGAAAGCTGGGTGGCAGCCTCCATGACCCAACTCTTACACTCTGGATGCCTGTTAGCCAGCACTGCATCAATGCTGCCAAAGTCTGCCTCTGGCTAAGCAGTGATCTGGACCCCCTGGACAACCCCTGCTGAAGCTTTTTTATGACTGAACTTTGGAAAACACCTTTCTCTGCGGCTCTTCAGGATGCCCCGGAGTACTCTTCTCTGAGCAAGGTCCTCTGCCTTTCCACTCCTTAACTGGTCAAGGGTGGGGCCTTGTTGATTTCTGAGATATCCTCAAAGCTTCTTTTTTATAATCCTCATTCCAAGTACTTGGCTTCTTTTTACTGGTAATCTGAACATCCATGTGCCCTTCTGCCTTTTTCTCCTGCTTCTCTGTGTGAAACAGGACCCCATGTAATAACGTAAACATCGGGCTGCCTTGAGATCTCCATCAGGTTAGGTATTCCACAAACATTAATCACTGCTTCAGGTAAAGTCCTAGGACGGGGCAACATGCTGACACACATTTTGCCACAGCACAGCAGGCATGATTACTTAACCAATAGCCAAAAAAGTCCTTCTTCGTATCTGAAATTTTTTGAGCCTGGTCTTTACAACCCCACAATTCCATCAGCATTCTTCTCTTCTGAGCTCTGATCAGAATCTCACATCAAGATCAGCTCACAGCGTTCTAAGTCTTCTCTCGCCAGCATCTTCAAACTTTTCTAAACTCCCCCTGCAAACCAGTTCCAAAGGCTTCTAAACCACATGGTCAGGCAAAGTCATAGCAACACTACTTGTCTGGTACCAGTATCTATTTTAGTTACTAATCCATGGCTAGGACAGAATACCCAACATGCACAACTTAGGAGAGGAAATGATTTATTTTAGCTCAGAGTTTTAGAAGATCACAGTCCAATCATGGGCAGCTGGAAACAATAGCTGGTAATGCCATAGCAGCAGTTCATGGCATGGCAGACAGAAAGCCAAGTGAGAAGGGAAGATGCAACTACCCTTCAAGATCCTGTCAGAGCTATCCATCCCTTCTGGGTCAAGCCCCAGTGTTTCACCTCTTCCGGTCAAGGCCTATTGTTCCGCCCCTTCTGACAAGGCCCCACCTCTTAGAAGTATGTTTTTCCATAGCATTCCACAGCATTCAAATACATGAAGCTTTTGGGGGACATACCAGATTCAAACCATAAGAACTGTGTACCAATTAAACTATTTGTCACAATCTTTACATTTGTAAGATTTCTCTCTAGTATAAATTTTCTGGTGTTGAATCAGAGTTGAGCTGTCTTCAAAAACCTTGCCACAATCTTTAAATCTGTAGGGTTTCTCTCTGGTATGAATTTTCTGGTGTTTATTAACAGTTGACTTCTGATTAAAAGCTTTGCCACAGTCTTTACATTTGTAGGGTTTCTCCCCAGTGTGAATTCTCTGGTGGTTATTAAGGCTAGAGCTGTATTTAAAAGCTTTGTAACAATCTTTACATTTATATGGTTTCTCTCCAGTGTGAATTCTCTTGTGTTTTGTAAGGGTTGCATTATAATTAAAAGCTTTACCACAATCTTCACATTTATAGAGTTTCTCCCCAGTGTGAATTCTCTGGTGTTTGTTAAGGGTTGAGTTCTGCTTAAAAGCTTTGCCGCAATCTTTACATCTGTAGGGTTTCTCTCCAGTGTGAATTCTCTGGTGTTTATTACAAGTTGAACGCTCTTTAAAAGCTTTGCCACAAAAATTACATTTGTAGGGTTTCTCACCAGTGTGAATTCTCTGGTGTCGAATATGGTGTGAAATTTGATTAAAAGCTTTGCCACAATCATTACATTTGTACGGTTTCTCTCCAGTGTGAATTCTCTGGTGCTTCGTTAGGGTTGAGCTATGACTAAAAGCTTTTCCACAATCAGTACATATGTAGGGTTTCTCCCCAGTGTGGATTCTCCGGTGTTTAGTAAGGGCTGAGCTATAATTAAAAGTCCTGCCACAATTTTCACATTTATAGGGTGCCTTCCCGGTGTGAATTCTCTGATGGTTAGCAAGAATTGAGTTCTCCTTAAAAGCTCTGCCACAATCTTTACATTTGTAGGGTTTCTCTTCAGTGTGAATGCTCTGGTGTTGATTAAAGGTTAAGTAATCAACAAAATATTTCCCACATTTATTACACTTATAAATTTTGTGTTGATTATATACATGGGCTAGGCCCAACTTTATCTTTCCCAGATTTTCTTTATAAGAAATGTTATTTTTAATCCTTTGATGTGAATCTTTACATATGAAAACACATGGATCATTGAGCAAATGTGGCATAAATTCAAACATTTTTTGAGATGTTAAAAGTTCTTCATCTCTTTCGAGGTTGAAGTTTTTGATATTTTTACTTGTCTCATATTCATTGTGTCCATTGTAAGACGATTTCTGATCTTCACATTTATCAAAAATTTTCCATTCTTTCCTTAAGTGTAAGTTATTAAAGTCATAATATTCATATTGTAAATTTTCTACTTTTTGGAATGGATATTTTACATACTGTTCTGATGAAACTCTTTGAGCATATTGAGAAGACATAGCTGAAAAAAACAGTATAAGAAAGTAAAAATTATTTCATTTAAAAGACCCAGGTCAATGTAGTTTATAAGTCTAAGTTAACACAACAGTGAAGGTTTCAATAATGCAATAAATACTAAACACAAGATCTTTACTTCCCTACATACATATGAAGTTAATAAAATACCAACCAGATTACCTTCGTGAAAGTTTCCAGAATTAGGTGCCAATTCATAGAATTCTCATTGAACATTAACTTTTAGGACAATCACATACTTTAGGATAGGAAGTTTACTAGTAGAAGTTGATTTTGTCAACCACAATTCTTCTCCCTACCTATTCAGCATTATTTACCAATAAAAAAAAAACCAACATTTTGTCTCTCAGGAGACAGTAAATAGTGGAACACACAGGTACCCTTATAGTTTACTTGGGAAATGTCTAAAAACTGCTTCCTGTCTTCTGTCACACTGACAGTGAGGAAAAAAAGAGGTATAGTTTGCATGAATTCAGAACAGTTGAGACCGAATGTAAGCAATTATTATAGTAGCAAAGTGAGAAAAGTACCAAAAGTAGCCAACAAAAGAACCTATGTAATCTTAAAAAAAAAAAAAAAAAAACTATGGATAAACCTTTCAACTAAAAACACAACAGCAATTCCTAAGAAGGCATACCCTAAAACTGGTTTAAGAGGCAACCATAACCTCTAGCACAAGAAATTGGTATCAGTATCAACAGAATGATGCCAAACCACAAATGCACAGAAATATGAACATATATAATTTTTTAAAATTCTATTTGCAATTAAACTTAAATTTTATAGTTCCAATCTGTATCATTCTCTTTTGTAAAATGGCTGTTATTTTATATACTATCATTTTTGCTTAGAACATTGCATACCTTCTATTAGCATTTTTCATAAGTGAAAAGTATCTGATACAGTCACATTACATATCTTGAATCTGTTAAGATTATCTAAAATTTTCTTGTCTTTGAATAATATCACTCCAACCCCTCCTACAACAGTCATATGGCAAGCACATTCTATCCACTAAGTATCTAAAAATCAAACTTTTTGTACTCCACACAGAAGTGAGATGCTGCAGTAAATGCCATTGTTGAACTTAATTTATATAACATTCTGCTTATTAACTGGTATCACATGTTATATTTTTATGGCTATATATTACATTATGTTTTTATGGCTAAATATATGGCAGTTGAATACATACCATATTACTGCTATACACTGGTGAGAAATTTGATTGATTACAAATATTTTAAATAATGAGGAGTAAAATATACTTTGCAGGTATATGTTCACCATATAAGATGCTGAGTCATATAGTACTTGTGTGTACACTTCTTATTTTTTGTTACCGTGGATGAACTCCAGGGATTCATGAATGCTAAGCAACTTCTCCATAACTGAATCATGTCTGGGATTATTTTCAGTTTTTCATCTATTTTTATACTACTAGCCATAATTACCATATTAATATACTATACCCTACACTTCAATCACGTCAATAGAAATTAACCCTCACAAAGAGGACATTTATGAATTATCTAAATTATTTAAACAGTCTTGGAAAGATTGTTAGTAAGCTACATAAGAACATAAACTAAAAAAAGTCAAATAATAAGAATAATAACTGATAAAAATTTTTAAAAATTGATAGAACAAAGCAAAAATTACATAGCTAAAAATTTCCTGGGTCATAATGCATGAGGATTCAAGTAGCTTAATTCTCTCTCCAAATAAAGGACACAAACAGAGACTGAAATTGAAACACATTAAAAACTGAAGTCTCAAAACTCATAGTCAAATAATCTGCAGCACAGCAAGAATAAAATAATGAATAATCTATAAATTTGCACCAACTTGATTTTCAGTGGTTTTCTATGCTGTATCCTTAAAATTTAAGAGTTGCGGAATACAGACATAGTGCCCATAAAAAGTGTCATCTATAATGCACCCAACAAAACCGTGCTACTTTGTAAAACCAAATCGAACTCTTCGCAAGATATACAAATAGTCCAACTTCTTGACCAGTAAAACTACCTAACTATCAGAAATACTGAAAGAAACCTTCCCATTGAAAAATAAAATAATGTTGCATAGGAACACAAATAGTGCGAAATTTTAAAGCTCTTGAAAATGTACATAAACATACAAAAGTTTGCAGTAATTTGTAAACAAAGATACAAAAAACACTTTCAGGTTTGGTATATAATCTGACAGGTAAAAGAACCATAAACATCATAAATATCTTTTAATATATACACAGCATAATAATAGGTATGAAATCAATAACAATGTTGGAGTAAGATAAAAGGTATTTTTTTCTAAATTCTAAGTGAATCTAATAGTTTAAAATGATTTGTAAGTTAACATGCTGTTATATAATGCCCAATCTTAATATGACAATAAATACCAATATATAATATGAGAATATAAACATGCCACTATATAAATAGTGAAATAAAAATTAAATAATGAAAACTGAAAAAATGATTACAAGAAATATAATCTAACACAAAAGCAGTGGTAATTTCTTTTTAATTAATTTACATCCTAATTAAAGTGATAAATTGCCTATTTGGAATAAACCTAAAAAAATACTAATATACAATGTCTAGAGATTGTAGACCTCAAGACAGTCTAAAGGATGCCTATGGCAGTTCCTATAAAGTCATCCAAAAGACATGAGGAGTGATTACAATTATGTTAATCAAAATGCACTCTAAAAACATTATAGGTTACTTGCAATTTAACTCAAACACTCTCACAAGCAAGGATGTATGTGTAGTGGAAACTGTCATTTAAATAATAATAAATAAGTAGAAATAGACCTAAAAAATTACTAACTAATGTGAGAGAATCCTCCTCTGAAAATTTAAACAAAGAAAATGAAACTGCCAAGCCAAAAAATGAGAAAATTTATGTCTTCAAATTTAAGTGAATATTAATGTGCAATTTTTAAAAATTATTCTCAAAAAGTACAATTTCCAGCTAAGACTTCACAACTCTAATGAATAGGCAGTTTTTAGCTGACATAAAATTTATGGCCTAAGAATTTTTCGTAATTGGGAGAAAATGGGCTTCAGGTAATAGGCACCAATATTTTATGCCACAAAATCCTAAAATTGCAACAACTTCACACTGAAAAGATATACAATATTTCAAAAAAGAAAGACACAGGATAAATATTTAAAATGCATTGTACATCTCAGGAAACTATTTTTTGTAGGTGATCTATTTAATCTTTTTTTTTTTTTTTTTTCATTTTGATACCAGGGATTGAACCCAGAGCCTTGAGCACACCAGGCAAGTGCTCTGCCACTAAGCTACATCCTCAGCCCCAGGAAACTATTTTTTGAAAGCAGGAACTTAAAACTCATTTACACATAGCACAGGCTCCCAAGAGATGTGCTTAAAAATGGCTGAAAATTAAATACTGATAGTGAGTTAGGAATAATATAAAAATGTTACCCTTACCAAGGAAGAGCAGGTTTTTATAGTTGTCTAACATCACATTTCTATATAAATTCTGCTGAGCAGGGTCCAAGAACTCCCATTCCTCTTGGGAGAAATCAATGGCCACATCCCTAAATGTCAGCAGTTCCTGAAATAGAAATAAGGTCACATTGATTCTGCTCATTGACAGAACTCTGAATCTGTCCTAACATGAAAAGAGGAGGTTGGAAATGATTCTGACATAGGAAATGACCTTAATATTTTGATACAATTCTATAAACAGTAATATTCTCTAATTTGTTATCAAATTCTGAGACAAGCGCATGAAATAAAGTTTACAAAACCAGTATAGATACAACTTTATAAAATTTAAACTTTAATATATCATTTAAGAAAATATATTTTAGTACCATATGTATATTATACAAAATAACCTTTTAAAATATTTCTCTGATGAGAAATCATCAAAAGTTTGAAGGGTACTTCTAAAATTTTAATGTTACAACAGTAACACTGAAGATTTTATTAAGATAGACACTCTTAATGTGGGGTGTGGCCTGCATTTTAAAAATATGTAGCAAATTCAGTAGTAACGCTGAAGTCAATAGTCTAAAGGAACACTATTCTAGACATTTTAAAGGAAAAACAGTGGAAGCATTTAATTGAATAAACTGTATAATATTTACACATGTTAATATACCTACAAGTAAAGCAGGAAAATATTTTCTAAAAATATTAAAATACTGGAGATAATTTTCTTTTCACACTTTACTGCATCATTTAATATTAATAATATTTTTATATGCATCAATTTTTGGTGAAACAGCCAATAAATTATATAATCAGGATTTTACACAAAGTTATGTGACATAGAATCTACATTAAGCAAGTGCAAAGGCAGAAAAACTGTCCAAGGCAAAAACAGTCTGCCAAAAAGTTTTTATAATGAAAGAAACAAAAATGTTAAGGCAGCAAAAATTTAATCAAAATCTTTAGATTTTAGGCAAACACACAAAATACTATCTACACAATAGCTACAGTAAAATTTTTCTTGTTAACAAGAAAATGTTTGTTTAAACCTGTGAAACTATTAGAGGATGATTCTCAGTGTACAGTTGTTTTAATTATTTTTTCTTTTATTAGTATTGAGATTGACATAAACTTTAAAGACACTTTAAAATGTTACAATTATTTTCCCTTTTAAGTATAGAAAGTATGGTATGGAATTATAATGAAAAGAATATCTAAATGACTAAGCTCTATTACAGAACTTTTATTAATAAAAGACAAAACAGGAGCCTTCATTATTCAAAGCTAGCTACCAGCAAACAGAAATTTAAAAAAGAAATAATATCTTTATTAAATATAATGGGTCACCCAAATTACTCAAGCAATCCCACCAATAGATTTGATTTTTAATAAAAACACTTGAGATTATACAGAGAATGTGGTACACAATGTTTTATCCAAAAATCAGCTGTAAAAGGACACAACTTATCAAGTTCAGTGCACTGAAATGAATACATCAGCGCTGCTCTTACATCAAGTGCCAGAAACAAACAGAAACAGTTTGGAAGAGAAGCACAATCTTCTTCAACTCTGCAAAAATCTAAGTCATATAATCTGATAATGTCTGCAAGGCATTCAGACATTCTTAAAATAGCACAATAGAAGAAATATTCCCTATTTTCTTCATTTTGAAAACGTTTCACCCTTTTATTTCAATTAAAAAACGGAAGTGTTACTAATTGGGAACAAAAATAAAACTGACATTGTTAACAACACTGAAAACACTTAAATGGAGCAGGGTGAGAGTCGGCAGGAAACGCCCTGTGTGAGCCACTTGTCGCCTGCCAGGACCGCAACGTGCAACCTACTGGGCAGAACACCAACTGGACCTGGGGCATGTTATACTTTAAAAAAAAAAAAAATGGTAATGTGACATTATGTCAAAGAGAGAACAGCTGTGGATTTCTGATATTCTGAGCCCAAAAGTGCTTTGGTTGAAACTGGTTGAGAGACAGGTGGCTGGCACTTCCTGCTAAAATGCTCTGCCCAGCTCACAGGCATCTACAGAATACTATGCTGCCACTTACACACGGCACACCCGGGCGCCTCCCAACGATGACTGGAGAGCTACACACACGAGGCCTCTGTCCGCACTGACCATGGGTGGGCAAGTGAGAGGTCTCACAGCTGCTGCCTGTTCTTGTATACCGAAAAACATATTCTTGGATATGGGATCATATACGGTTCCTCTTCACTCTAGGGCCACAGGCAAGCCACAGGGGCTGGCAAGTCAGACACATCTGGACTCCAGAGCCCCTCCAACACACAGTGCAGCACTCTTAATCCCCAAGTCTCACTTCTCCAGCTACACTTAAACCCAGGGAGGTCCTGAGGGAGAAGAGAAACTACAGGTAAGATGGACTCTTATAGTTCTGGGCCACCCAAAACCTATCTCCTTCTTTTCTGGTAATACTATATGACTGGGTTAAGGGTGGTCCCTTTTACACATGGGACCCATGTCGTTTTCGTCTTCAAACTCAAAGCTCACATAAGGCCAAAATCAAATGCTTGTACCAATCACTTGAAGTACATTCAAATAAGCATACTTCAGCATAAAAGAGCCATTTAGAGTTGGGATGCTTTGCACAACCCAAAAAACAGCCTCTATCATCTGCCGGCCAGAGATCAGGCAAACTCTTGAGAACTTGAGGCTGTAAGTCCTGTGCCCATCACACTGATCCTGAGACGTCCAACCTGCACTGTGCGCACCACTGCCCAGGCCAGGCAGCCCCTCCTACCACACTCTCCCTAGGGCACTATGCCCTCTGCTCAAACTTGGGAGCCCAATGACACTGTCTAGGACATCAACAGCTGAAGGAATGTCCTCTTGCATGCAATCCTGCCAAAGCACCAGGCAAAAAAGCTCCTTGTGTTTCCTTAGCATTTCAGTGAGGTCTGAACTGTCCCCAAACTCCTCAAACTCCCCACAACTAAATATTCCCTGAGAACTCGCCCTCCCCACTCTTAGCAGTAGGAAGAGGAGGACGGACTCTTCACTTTCTGCACAGCTTACTCAGGCCCAAGCTTAACGGTCCTGTGCTGATGACACGGGCCAACAGGCGAGAGCCAGACATTTGCAGCCACTGTAACCAAGAGGAGATCAAAGCAAGAGCAGAAGAGAAAGTGGATCAGATCCAGTGAGGCCCCCAGAGCATCAGCAGTCAGTTTCCTACTACCCTTCAGCCAGTGGCCACTGCAACCAAACAAGTCCTCAGCTGAATACGGTTCACTCAGCCCACAGGAAGCAGTTCTATCCCTAGGCCCCGAATGTAACTCTGCTCGTAGTCACCTCTAGTAGGACTTACCACTTTACCTTACACTTCATTATTCTTATTCAATGCCCCCTAGATTGGGAGCTATTTGAGAATATAAACACTTTTATTCATTTTTCTACTCTAAGAAACTACCAGAGTGCCTGGAAACTTAGCGCATTTTCAGTAAACATGAGCTGGATGATGATGGATAGGTGAATTAGTGGACGGACAGAGGCAGTTGATACAGGGAAGGACTAACACACCAGCCTGTGTGCTCCCCGCAGTCCCAGTGCACGTCCCACAAATCAGCAACTCCTTTCCAGCGTTCCTGTAGCACACCTGAGGGACTCCTATGCACTGTAAGGTTTGCCAATCTGTCACAGCCCTCTGGGGCAAATTGTGAGTGGCTGAGAATTTAAGTGTCTACAAGGTCTCTAAGGTAGACTATGATAATTGATGTACCTTGACACTAGACAAATAATTACACAGATTCATGAAGTACTGTTGTGGTGTGGATCTGCAGTGTCCCCCAAAAGTCTCATGTACTTATGGGAGGCAGAACCCGGCTGGATGGGGTGGATGTTTGGGGCCCAGCTGGGAAGGGCATGTGCTGGTTCTGCCCTTCCTTTCAGACTTGTCATGCTGTGAGGACCTCTGTCTCCAGCTCCAGCTTCAGATCCAGCTCAGGACCTGGTCCCAGCCCTTTCATGAGATTCCACCATTTTCTAGCTGCCCACTCATGAACAGACCACGAAATTCTGAAATTGTGAACAAAAATAAATCTTTTCTCCCTAAAGTTGTGCATGTCAGGTATTGAGTCACAGTAATGAAAAAGTAACTAAGACAGAACATGGTATCAGAGAAGTGGGGTCCTTCTTGTGACTTACCCTGACCATGTAGTTTGGAAGCCTTTGGAACTGGTTTGCAAATGCCAGCTGGAGAAGCCTTGGAGTGCTCTGAGCTGTGCCTGATGGGAGATTCTGATGGGAGCTCAGAAGAACAGAATGCTGATAAAAACTGGATTGGAAAGGCCAGGCTCAAGAAGTTTCAGATGAGAAGGAGGACTGTACTGGCAAGTGGCCTAAAAATCATGCATGCTATGCTCTGGCAGAAAGTTTATTGGCATTTGCCCTTGTCCAGAGACTTTGCCTGAAACTTAAGTTCAGTGGACTACTTAATCTGGTAGAGGAAACCTAATAAGTCATGCTGCCACTTGTGTACTGTGTGTGGCTTTTAGCCAACACTATGGCAAAAGGCAGAAGGAAAAAATGGCAGAAAAAAAAGATATAAAAATTTGCAGCGCCAGACTAAAATGGCCTGCAGCAGTGGGGACAAAGAGCACAGGTAAGCTAAAGAGACTAGCATTTAAAGGAAGCCAAGCACGTGGAATCAGGATTGTAAGAAAGAGGGCTTGAGGGTGTCTCAGGAATCAGCAAGATCTCCTCTTTTACCAATTAAAACTTACAAAGGCAAAATACCTTGTTCTAAGAATACCCCAGGGCTTCCTGGGAAGTGTTTGCCAGCGTTCAGCACTCCAGGCACCCAGAAGCTGCTGCAGCCTCGGGGGCACAGGGGGACAGACTACTGTTCAAGCCAATGGCAGACCTTGGTGATGACCACATGGTCATGCCCTGGCTTTACAGGCTTGCAAAATGCAAGAGTTGTGGGGTCATGAAGCTTTCCCCAGATTTCAGAGGAAGGCCTTTGAAGCCAGCCAGTGTGCTCCTGGGAGGGCAGTGTATGAAGTTCAGAAGGAGAAGGATAAGGTGCAATGGAAACCCCCAAAATTTGGAAAATCCAGGAACATGGACTGTGAGCTGAAAAATGCTTCATGCTGTGAGTGGACTGAGCCCAAAGGGGAGAAGATGGAGGGTGCAGCCAGCAGCAAGACTATAGAGATGGGGCCACCCCAGCCCTTTGGAGCTCACATCTCACTGCGGCCATAGTTTACCCCAGGTGCTGGGCACGAAGCTATAGTTAGCCCTTGCTCTGTAGGGTTTAGAACTTCTTTTGGTCAAATTACTTTCTATCCTCCTATTCCTTCCTTTTGGAATGGGAATGGTTACCCTGTGCCACTGTTATGTTGGAGGGATTTCACCTTAACCTTTCTCTGATTTTCACAGGAGCGCGTAGCTGATAGCTCGCCTTGTGTCTCAGAGGAGACTCTGGACTTGGTCTCTTCTTAGCAGTGCTGGAGCTGTTAATATTTTGGCAACTCTTAGAGAAGGAGAAAATGCACTTTGCATGGTGAGATGGATATAAGTCTTTTGGGGCCAAGGATGGAATATTGTGAGTCGGGTCTGGAATGTTCCCCAAAAGTCTCGTGTATGTGGATGTTATGGATTATCTACGGGACAATGTGCTGTTAGGAGATGGGGGTCTGGTGTGGAGGGTGGATACGGGCATGTGGCGGAAGACTTATATGTGTGTGGATTGGATTACAGGTGTGTGGTGGGGCTTAAGCCTAGAAGGATGGAACACTGAGCCTGGACCCAGAAGGGGCGGATCACTGGGATGGGACTTGGAATGGTACTAACTTGACTGGACTTGATTTGGCTTCCTGTTTGCAATGTCGTGACAAGGTGCTTCTCTACGTTCTTCCACTGCCGCTGGCCACCTACGAATGGCCAGCAACCTTCTGAAAGTTTCAGCTAAAATAAACGTTTCCTCCCCTAATACGTCTATGCTGAGTCACGACAATGAAAAAGTAACGACGACAAATATCTTGTTTTATTAAGCTAAGAGAACATAGCTGACCTTAAAATGGTGATATTTTTCTTCACTCCACTCGGTGACTAGCTTGTACTAGTCTGTATCAATGCTAACTTCATCACATACTGTTTGAAATGACAAGTTTATCTCTCACGTTAGCAACCGATGGAAGTTCTAATGATACAATACAAACAAAAAAAGGTAAATCTGGCAAAGTATCACCTTATTCATTTCTTCAAAAACAAGTAGAGTTCACCTGACCAAACTAAAGAAATCCCATTGATCTGGCAAAAATATTATTGAATCAACTGAAATCTGCCATTCCAAAACTAATGTAGTAGGTACTCCGCAGGGCAATTCAGAAGGATCCTAAGTGTGAGCCTCTTCTGAGCAACTTAGGACCATGCTTCCAATTTTAAAAATTATTATTATTATTATTGATGCTTGGAATTAAATCTAAGGTCTTCACACAGAACTACATCTTGGGCTCAATTTTTATTGTTTCATTTTGAGATAGGGCCTCACTAAAGCTTAGTTGCCAGGCTGTGTTCAACTTTATGATCCTGCAAGGCCGCTGCAGGTGTCTGGGTATCTGTAACCTGGCATCACCTGAAACACTGTCAGAAACGTGGAATCTCAGGTCCAGTTGCAGACTTTCAAGAGGCACGTTTTTATCATGGTCTTCTTAGGATTCCAATGCAAAGTAAAGAGAAGCATTAGAAGGCACTCTCACATTACAAATTCTATGAGATTCTACCTGTCATAATTTTTTTAAAAACTGCTTTGCTACTTGTCTACAACTTAAAGAAGTCACATCATTTATTTTTAGCAAAAAGTAAAGCATTATTTTGACATCAACATTCATGAGATTTCTGATGGTATTTTATTCAAAGGCAGTGCAACCACAGCACAAGGTGGGAGAGCACTGCCACCTAGCGGTAGCCCATTCTCACATACATACAAAGCACATCTCCCCGTATTTTAAGATTTGTTTAAAGTAATATTAAGTTTTGTTTGCTTTCAATTTCTTTTTTGAATCCTTAGTTCTCACTTTCTTTCACTCACATTAACTCTAGGAAAGTTTTCAAATCAAAAGAACAGTGGCAGAGGCTGGAAATCCCAGCTCTCCCAGAGACTGAGGCAGGAGGATTACAAAGTCACAAACCCAGCCTGGGCAACTTAACAACTGGGTAAGATCCTGTCTCAAAAACCACACACGAAAAAGGGGCTGGGGCTGTAGCTCAATGTAAAGGCCTTGGGCTCAATCCCCAGTTAAAAAAAATTCTTAAAAATTGTTCCAGGGAAAATCATTTTTCCATACTGAGTCTATGGAGACTTTTCTTTCAGGACATGATTCCCTAGGCAGTATGTATAACCATAATTTATTTAACATTTTCATTCATTTAGGTATTATAAGTAATCTGGATATGGTTTAAATAAAGTAGAGGAGATGATATATAAAAATTATGTGCAAACACTGGAGTGCCTCACCTACAGATGCAAGTAACTGCAGAGGGGTGGGTCCTGAGATCAATCCTCCAAAGAGCAAGGGAGGGACAACTGTCCTTGGTAAAGACGATGCCTTGTGAAATGTAACTACCCTCCCTTCACAACCCGACAGCTCGGGTGGCCTCCCTCAGGCCGGAGAGCAGGCTTGAAGAACATGACACTGCCTGTGCTTCAGTCCCCACTCATTCCCACCAGCAGCCACTATCCTGTGCAAACGACCCCCAGGAACCTGAGCAGTGCTTCTGGAGATGGGTGGGAGGGAGAGAAGGACTTGCGGCAGGCAGAGCAGGGACTGCCTGTCTGGGAGAAACCAGCCTGTACCAGCTCCACCACGAAATGCTCATTTTCTGTCAACTGGAACACAAAAGACAAAATCCACAAAAATTAAGAAATTTAGAAATGCCTTTGTAGAGCATACCAGAGTGCTCATTATATGAAAATCTACTATCCAAAGTTTCGTTTTAATTATTCTGATTATGTGAATACAAAACCTTCAACTAAAATATTTTCATTCCTTCTGCAATTCAAACCACATAATTCTCCACTTTTATTTGAGCAAATATTCCAAATTACTTGAAATGGCTGCTCATGGTTATCTTCTATACCACCAACTGTGTATAAGTCACACTGCATGCCACTGTCTGAGTGGTATATTCATACATTAACTTGATCTGATGATATTGGTTCCTATATCCACATTACCCAAAGTTCTCTCTTTTTTTTTTTTTTTTTTTTTGTGACAGGGTCGTGCTCTGTAGCCCAGGCTGGTCCTGAACTCACTATGTAGCTCAGGCTGGCCTTGGACTCACGCAATCCTCCTGCCTCAGCCTCCCAAATGCTGGGATACCCAAAGTTCTTGAGAATAAATAAAAGGGTTGCTTTGTATTTATTTACATTGAAAAACACATTAGTCTCATCTCATCTTCTATATCAATTCTAAGTAATTCAAAACCTTACAGAAATTTAAAACAAAGCAGTAAGACATTACAAACTATAGGTATCCTGATAGCAAAGAGAGACATCATGGCTAGAAACATTTATGTCTCAGCTACATTTTTTTCATAGCAAAGATGATTTGTTGAATTTCATGGAAAAACTGCGACATGATTCTACAAATTCTACAGCCAAATTATTTAGGTTTAGAGTTCATGAGAAAACATATTAGCAACATATTTTCAATAAAAAATGGCTGTTAATAGCTATCTACGTTAGACTGTAAAACATAGTTTCTTTAGGCATTCTCAAATGAATATATTTCTAAAACAATCCTGACATTTTCATTAAAGTCCATAGTTAAATCCACAGATTTACAAAATATTTGATTTATGCTTAAAAATTAATAGTTGTTGGACAGCCACCATTTTTGATAGTTATTTCAACAGTCAACGAAGTGCTTAATAAGTATTTTGGAACATATCTAGAAGTTTCATCCCCATTGAACCAAGCATTTTGCTTTTAAAAATGAATATGTACATTAATAATTAAAATAGTAAGTTGTTGTAAATGAGAAATGCTTTAAAATTAATAAATATTAAGATGAAAAATAGGTCCCTTCATAAAAATGTAAGGCAGGGGTTCCTCTCCTCTGGGACTTGAACCAAGAGCGTGGCCTTGGAAGGAGTGGCCTGCCATACACAAGTGGGCTCAAGCAGGAGGGGAGCAGAGGGACGCGTGGCCTTCTGTCACCGCACCCCTACTAGGTCCTAATGTTACTGATGATCTGAGCGGAGGCTGAGCTTCACCCCCAGCTCCTCTCCTGCCTCCACTTGCCATTTCAAGGTTTCCCAAGCTCTCCTATAACTCACTTCAAAACAAGTACACTCCCTCACCTCCCCAAGGTGCTTAGGAGAACGGTCTTCAAATAACCTGGTTCCTGGCATCAAAAAGTTTGGGGACCACTGCTGTCAATATCATTTGTTATTAATTTCTTATAAAGAGAAAATGTTAAAGTGTTTTGTTAAAAAAAAAAAACTTGCAAGACTGGGAAACCAAATGTATTAAAAAGTCTATAAACTTTCTTCTTCACCTTAAATTTTTTCTGAAAAGTATAAACACTCTCCCTTCTTTAAAAAATTATCACATTGATCACATTGACAACAATTCTAACTGCTTTACTACAAAAAGTTACAAATCAATGCATTTAGATAAAAAGTAGAATGACTTTTAATTCAAGAATCATTAAGAAAATTGATTAATGGTTCTTGAAAATCAATTAATCTCCCTAAATACCAAGGAAGTCAATTTGAGCTTTAATACTTAAAACTGAGTAATTATTTTCTAGTTAGCTTAGTTAATAGAATTATACTTCTTTTTATAACTAAAGTACCTCTTTAGGAAACTATTCTAAACTAAGTTAGGTTTTGTGTTGCAACAGCTTCCAATACTCTGAACATATTTTAAGTACAATCATCTTTCAGCTCAGTTTCCTCTGACATTGTTTAAGACAGCAGACTACTTAGCGACGGAGGCAGCAAGTGAGAGCATGACAGAATGCTAAGTGTCACAACTGCCCTGTCCTTCCCTCCTGCGACTGGAACAGACGCTGTCTAGCACGCACCTGCTGAGAGGACAGGAAGTTGGATTCGAAGGTAAATGAAGTGATTCATAGTATGCTTTATTTTTTTACTTTGGTCTCTTCAAAACAGTTCAAAACTAGTTGTTATTATCTGAGGAATAGTAACTGGGGACAGTGGTTGGGATCCTTGCTCTCCCTTCCCTTCAACCTATTTAATGACTAAATGCTGGATTAAATCAACTTTCATTTGGATAGTAGCTCTGTAGATTTAATTCTGCTCTGAGTCTACATGCATTTCTGTAATGGCACTGTGCTGTCAGCTTCTAAAATGTTTAAATTGTATTGTCACAACAAACTACCCCTTCTCAGTATGAGAAATAAGCTAGACACTAGAAAATATTTGTCTGTCCCTTAAAGATGACTATTTCAACCTTTTGCCCAACTTCTATTTAGAATTCAGGAGTTTTTTTTCTTTCAATAATCTTTATTTTTTTGGAAAAAAATTATTTTTTATACAAATGAATTCCAAATTCTATAACAGATTAGACATGGGGCTTGGGGAATCAATGAGTGTCTATGTCCACCCCTTTTTCAGAGGTTACCTCTTTCCTAGGTGGCCACTGTCCTTCTTTCTACCCTGTCACTCATGTTGGGGCCTTTATATGCCATTATTTTTGTGCATTTCATAAGCGGGACATCCATCTATAGTCAGGCTTTTGAGCGTTATTGACTCAAGGTGGCCCTATTTTCATTTAAAAGCTTCATACTTGTCTTTCTTTATGGATGCATAGTATTCCATTGTGTATAGGTACCATATCTTCTTTAACCATTTGTCTTAGTTACTTTTTCATTGTTGTGACTCAATACCTGACACCCACAAACTTAGAAAAGGAAAAGTTTATTTTAGCTCACAGTCTCGAAGGTCACAGTCCATTCAGGGGTGGCCGGCACCAATTGAAGTACAAGGCAGAGAGAGAGGTGGAGGCAGCTTCCCCGGACAAACAGGAAGACAAGCTGAGGCTAGTTGAGACTAATCCCAATCCTCGAGGAAGGCAGGTATAGCTTATGTATCCTTTCAGGTCTCTGCCCAGTAACCGGTCCCTCCTGCATCCAGGTGTGGCCACTATACACCATTAATCTTAACTGCAATTCACCCCTCCAGACAGACCCCAATCCACCAACATCACATGGTTCCATAGACAATTCACAACATTAAGATACATGAGACTTTTGGGAGACACTCCAGATCCTAATCACAACACCATTCCTCTACTAAAGGGCAAGTAGGTTGTATCTAAGGTTTGGCTATAGCATTCAAAACTTTGAACAAAGGAAATAGTATGTATGCTATGAAGCTATTTACATAAATAGAATATAAGCCATGTACTTTAAATAAATCACATATACTCATTGATTTGAATGGAAAATATTTGATTCATACTGTCTTTGCTTACTTTCCAATCTCGCTTTTTCCTTATGGTGATGCAGTGACAAATTTAATTAAGTAGATACAAACTACAAATAGTAAACAGCAAAGCGTCAGTGTGATGCATTATGGGATATTAAATCCCATGATTTAGCACTGTCACACTCTGTAAGTTTTCTTTAGTCTGAATGAGACAGGAGAATAAGTACTTACTTAACACCAGACATCAGCTCAGTTTTCAGAGTAATTCTGTTATTAGAAAGTTGACTAAGCATTTAATTATATGGTTTTTAAGCTCACGAGCCAACTTCCACACAAATGGCTGCCAAGGAGAATTCCTGCTCAATATTTCCTTGCAGGCCCATCCAAAAAAGTTGAGATACAGTTAAACTACCCACTAAACTTACCTTGGAAAGGAACGTGTGATCCAGGAATTGAAAAAAAAAAAAAAAAGACCAAAGAAAGTATGAAAAACCTGAAGACACATCAGAGGCTCAAGAACATGCCAGACATGAAATCTGTTCCAATCCACCTGGGAAGGGCTGTAAGCAGTGTTGAGTAGCCAAGCAGCCACAGATAAGGTAAGCACAGAAAAGGGAGCTGCAGGAATTAACCGCAGGAAGCTGGCAACTCTATCCTCCAAAAATAAGCCTGCAGGTAATGCCAGACACTTCCAGCTTCAAAAACCACACAAGCTTCCCCTTGAAAAAACCATCCCTGCAGCTCAGGAGACCAGCTCCAAAGAAGTGGCTCTTGAAAGTGAAATACGTAGGAACCATTTGGAAAACAGCCAAAGTCTGAACTTATTTCGGGTAAAAGAAGATACGGTCAGTCTACATACCAAGAGATGTGGGGACATTTAACCAGTGCCCAAGAAGGAAACAGAGATGGGAGAAAGGCTGCTGACTCTGGTTGGGCTGTAGTGACAACAAACAGCAGAAGGCACAGTCTCGCTTTCATGGGAGGAAAGCCAGGACAGACGGGAGAGCCTTGCTGAGGGAGCTGGTTGTGAAGAAAATATGCTGGAGGCCATTGGATTGTCAGGTGCCCTTTGCTGCCTATTGCCAGTATGGAGCTTTTGGCAGCCCCCAGTACATCGTCCTTACACGTGTTCAGAAAAACATCCTGGCTAGGTCACTGAAGTGAAATCTGTCAACAACAGAATCATAGAAAGACAAGGCTATAGGATATACAGAGAAATGCCTGATTCCCCAGAGATTAAAGATGTGGGCCCTAAAATAGTAGAACTTACAGAAAAAGAAATCAAAAAACAAGTGGACCAAAGAGTTAATCATTACAAACAAGTCATGCTTAAACATATACAAGCAATAATTAGTGAGCTTAAAGAGGAATTTACTAACAAATAATGATCCTAATAAATAAAAAGTTTACTAAGTGTATAAAAGACACAAAAAACTGTCTGAGGTAAATAAGGCGATAGAAAATTTGAAGAAACATTTTTGTAGAGAAGTGGAAAATCTAAAATCTAGGTGAAACGAAGGATATGAAACATTCATTTGAAAGCAGGGGAAGCCAGTCTGAATATTTTTCTTTTTGAGACAGGGTCTCTCTCTGCAGTCCAGGCTGGTCCTGAACTCACTATGGAGCCCTGGCTGGCCTGGATCTCAGGGCAATCCTCCTGCCTCAGCCTCCTGAGTGCTGGGATTACAGGCATATGCCACCACGCCCAGCCAGTTTGAATATCGGGAGGACAGAATTTAAGGCTTTGCAGACAAAGTTGAAGAACTGAATGCTGCAACCAGGGATGACTCCAAAATAAGAGGTGAGGGAGATAGCTAGATGCAACAGCTGCTGGATGACTCAAAGATAAACAAACCAGAACTAAAGATGTGAGAGGAACAGCACAGGAGGGATATAGAATTTAATCATTGAAATCACGATGGAAATTTTCCTGAATCTAAATCTAACAAAAGAAATTAATATTCAGGCATAAGAAGCTTAAAGAACTACAAATAACTTTGATCATAAAAGAACCTTGTCATGACACATCATAATCAAAACCTCAGAAATTCAAAACAAATTGAAATATTAAAAGCAGTAAAAGAGAAACACACATCATTCTACCTACAAATTTCTCAGTTGAAACCTTAAGTGCCAGGAGAACCTGCAATGAAATCTTTCAGACCATTAAAAGCAAGTGACAGCCCAAGTTATTGTATACAGCAAAACTATTCGTGAAAATTGAAGAAGTAAAACTTTTTCATGACAAAAAAAGCTCTAAAGAAATTAATGTCAACTAGGACAGCACTGCAGAAAATTTTTGAAGGAATCTTAGAGACAGCATAGCACAAAAGAACTGAGAGGAAACATCAAAAAAGGAAGTGTAATTTTTTTTTAAAAAAGGAGCCAATACAAGAAAACAAGACAATGAAGAAAATGACAGGATTCAGTATAAAGCTTAAAATAATTACTCTCAATGCTAATGGTCCTTACTGACCAAGCAAAACACAAAGACTGAAGACTCATTAAAAAAACAAAAACCAACCATTTGGTATCTATAAGAGACACGCATTACCCACGAAGAGCCCAGACTGAAGATAAAAGATAAAAACTGATATTCCATGCTACAGGAGTCCAGAAACGAGCAACAGTAGCTACACTATTCTCAGACAGTACAGATTTTAAACCAAAACACATCAGAAGAGACAAAAGATAGACACCATATACTGGTAAAAGGAACAATTCAACAGGAAGAACCTATAATTACAAATATATATGCACCTATTGTAGTTACAACCAATTACATAAAACAAAAACTACTGGAAATGATGGCCAAATAGCTTCCACTACAATAATACTAGGAAACTTCAATACCCCCACAGTCACAAATAGTTAGGTCAACCTGACCAAAAAAAAAAATCAACAAAGAAACATCAGACATAAACCATACCATGAAAAAAGTGAATGTAACAGATATCGATGGAATATTACTTCCAATATCAAGAGAATACATCTTTTTCTCAGCAGCACAAGAGACTTTTTCTCAAAGAGGCTATAGCCTTGGCCACAAGACTACTGGTGTGCTCTACCATGCCTGGCTTCTACAACAATCTTGAAGAAAAAAAAAAGTAAAAAAGAACAAATGTGGAGAACTTATACTTCTATATTTCAAAACTTGGTAAAAAAAAACTATGGTAATAAGCATTACTCTAGTAATAGAATAAGGACAGATATATAGGTCACTGGAATAAATTTGAAAAACTCTTAAATTATGGCCAACTGATTTTGGCAAGTATATTAATACTGTTCAACAGTAAAAGAATAGTCCTTTCCGCAAGTGTTACTATGATAACTGAATGCAGCCAGAGCCAGGCAGGTTGGTGCACAGCTGTAGTCCTGGCACTCTGGGAGACTGAGGCAGAAGAATTTCAAGTTTCAGCCCAACCACAGCAACACTGTGAGACTTTTCCCAAAATAAACAAACAAGAAAAAGGTGAGAGAGAGAGAGAGAGAGACAAGAATTGGCTCCCCAGCTCATATCATATGCAAACTTAACTGAAAGACTTACTGTAAGAGTTAAAACTCAAGAAAGTACAGGTGACTATAATCCACGCCTAGCCTGAGTAACTTATCAAGACCCTTTTCCAGAATGTGGGACAGGCCTATAATCCTAGGACTCTGGATGGATGAGGAGGATTGTAATTTTAAGTTCCACCCAGGTATTTTAGTGACTCAGGGAGATCTTGCATCAAAATAAAAAATAACTTAAAAAATGGGCTTAATATGTACCTCACTGTGATGGCCCTGGGCCCAACAGAAAAGAAAGAATGAAAGAATGAAAGGAAGAAAGGAAGAAAGGAAGAAAGGAAGAAAGGAAGAAAGGAAGAAAGGAAGAAAGGAAGAAAGGAAGAAAGGAAGAAAGAAAGAAAGAAAGAAAGAAAGAAAGAAAGAAAGAAAGAAAAGAAAGGAAGGAAAGAAAGAAGGAAGGAAGGAAGGAAGGAAGGAAGGAAGGAAGGAAGGAAGGAAAGTACCAGAAACTTTACTGAGTTGGGTGAACTACCAGAAGAATGAGAAACTAAGGAAGGGATTCCCTTCTTAAATATCACTTTTTTGTTGCTAAAACATGATACCTGACACCTAGATCTTAATGGACAAGAGGCTTATTTTGGCTCAGAGTTTTAGGAGGTCTCAGGCTAGTCATGGCTGGAATAGTCTGGAGCAGAACTGCTGCTTATGACGTCTCAAGATGAACGATCTCAGGCAGTAACAAATGTTGGTGAGGGTACAGGGAAGAAGGAGCCTTTTAACACTGCTGATGGACTGCAAACTGGTGAAACTACTATAGAAAGCAGTATGCAAATTCCTCAAAAAACTGAAAATACATACCTCATTTGACCCAGCAACATCTCTTCCAGATAACTTTCCAAGAGCTAAAAGCACCACATAACAGAGATACATGCACACCCACATTTACAGCACTACAACTAATAATAGCTAAATCATCAAAGTTGCCAAAATATACATTTACAGAACAATGGATTTTTTTTTAAATGCAGTATTTGTACACAATAGAGTACTATGTTGCCACAAAGGCAGACAGATAGGAATTATTTTTAGGTAAATGGAAACAACTTGAGACCATTATGCTTAGTGAAGTGAGTCAGACTCAGAATATTAAATATTGCATTGTTTCTCTAGTATGAGAAACACAGAGCATAAATAAATAATAGGGTCATGTGAGTGAGATGCTGGGAGGCAGGGAGGATGAAAAAGGGGGGTGAGGGCGAGCAAGGGGGCAAGGAAGGGAACGTGAAGTTGTGACGTGTGTACACAAAATTCTCATGTTTAATGTAATCATTGTGTATCACACACATACTAATAAAAAATAAGGCAGGACGAGGAAGGATCTGGGCTGCAGGGAAAAGCCCAGAGGACAGTGTGTATCTTTGCAGGCCACACCCGCAGAGATCCCCCAATCCTACCAGGTCCCACCTCCCAGGAGCAATCAAAATCCACAACATCCAAACACATGAGGCTTCTGGAGACACTCCCCCTCTAAGTCATTACAATCCTCTCAACAAACACCTAACGAAACAATATACACCCTGTCTTGCATGTGCTCCAGAACCCAACATTCTCTGGGCTAAAATGTATGATCCATAAGGAGAAAATCAGCTTAAAATTTTGAGCTATCACAAATCTCAGCAGAGGGAATGAACACAACCGAGAGCTCTGAAGACAGGTGGTTCCCAGGGACCAGAGAAGCCATCTAGGGGTTCACACCAGCTTCCCTGACCAACTAACTTTCCAGTTCCTCTGCCAGGGTGCTGGGAGGGTCAGGTACCGCTTTGTTCTTTCTCACTGACTGCTGGCAAGGCTGAGCTTCTTCATGAGGCTTAGAAGGTCTTTTTTTTTTTTTTTTTGGCATATCATAACTGATCCCCAAAATGTAACTCATGAATGTGCCAGCATCCTGGTGGCCATGAAAGATGATGTCATATTGGTACGTGGCTGGCAGTAGTTATAATACAGTAGGTACATGTTTCAGAAGCCACTTGGATGAAACAGCTGAGCACAGCTTCAGTGTTACTTGAGATGAAGAGGAATTTGG
>PVKB01007772.1:0-27487 GCA_004027205.1 Ctenodactylus gundi
GGCACTCACATGCCTCGGTCCCATTTTCTTCATTTTAATAAGCAGTTATGATTTAAGTGATGCTTCCTAAAATACTGAAGGTTTTTCCTTTAACTTTCCTCTGTATATAAAAGTCAGTGTTTCCCTAGAATTTCAAAACAGCTATTTGAACCCTCTATCAAGATGGTAGAGCGTGCTTTCTCTCCAAGGCACAGCGTTCATCCTTTTCCATAAGTCAACATGTAAATGGAAGACTTTGACCTTCTGAAGCCTGACCCCGGCCCCATCCCAGTTCGGCCATGAGCCTACAGTACAACTTGAGTTACCTTTGGAACTTTTCAAGAAATGCAGACATTGGATTAGAGGAGTGCTAATGACAAGTGGTCTGTCAGGCTTTTATGAGTTCATGAAGGACTAAGTGGACAACTAGCTAACACCAAAACAGCCAGACGCAGCACATCTGGATTATCTGTAATTCCCCTCATGGTTTAACGGGGAGGATGCACAACCCTTTTTCCTCTTTCTTCTTCTGTCACCCGTTTCCCTAACTTTTCAACACTCCCCACTGTGGGAGGGAGTCTTGGGCTGAGCTCAGAGATTACCAAGGTATCAATCAAGATTTATTATGCACAAGTAAATAAGCACTTCAGGCAAACCTTTTCCAAACAGCGTAGGTAAGTCGCTACCAGTGTAATTACGAAGCAGATAGGCTACGGCATGTGATGGAAGCGTGGGAAGGCAGCACTGAAGAATAAGGCAGGCTGAAAATTACACACAATTGTTAGTTGAACAGCAAATGTAATCACTCTTCCTCTGAAGCATCAGGTCAGATAGAGGCGGAAGGGCAAAGGGAAGCCGGCCCTGGGCTGCAAATGCCAATGTATTCACTCAACTTCTCTTTAAAGACAGCTTTGGCCCAACACTGGCTAAATGCCCCACTCTCTGCATGGACAGCTGGCATTGCTCAGAAGGGGTAACGAGAGAACCACTCTACAGAAATGCCAAGCCTTTATATAGGCTGTCTGAGAGACACTTGGAAATAACTGGAAACAGCACTAGACTTAGATACAGAGGGCTTGGGCGTCATTTCTCAGCCACTAATTGGCTCTACGATTTTAATCCCCTGACCTCATCGGACCTCGGCGTCTCTCCATATTTGTATTGAAAGATCAGGTACTTATTACACTTCCTTCTACCTCTGATGTCCCTAGATTCTCTCATGCACCCACAAGGTAAGTGAGCTGAGGTTTCTCATGAAACTGTGTTCTAACTCCTAGGACTCCCCAGACTGTGAAATGCACAGTGCAGGAAGGCACAGTTGGAATCAGCACATCAACTACCTTGCATAGAGTTTGTCTCGACAGAAATAAATGCTAAGTGTGTGCTCCCTTTTCCTAGCAGCTCTGTGGACAACAACAATGACGACGAGAACAAAAACCCAACCATGTCAGTAGATTCCAAATGCACCAGCAGACGGCAAGGAGGAGACACACACCACGTCCAGACAAGTCAAGTAGACGCTGTCTCTGACAAGTACAGAGACACACTCCTACGCCGCCCTCTCAGCTCAGATTCTCAAGGTCACTCAGAAAAAAAGAACCAACCACTGACAGGGAAATACGGCACTGGAAGATCAGGAATCTCCGGGAAGGTTAAGACCAGGATGGAACCAATACTGACTGTGGCCTTTTGTTTGCCACATCTCGATTCGTCACAGAAATAAAACCAGACATGGTGAAATACAGCCAGGACACGTTATTCAGAGCAACCCTATCAAGGAGGAATTTTAGGAACTAACATGTTTTTCTAACTCTACTACCGTATTTAAAAAATAAGATTAAGAGAAGCTGAAGTGTTTTATGAGGAGCTACTTTCCAACCCAGGTGTTCAGCCTCCAGAGAACATTAGCAGTGGGAAAGTCTCCATGAACAAGTTTATAACAATATTGATCTTCGGATGGTAACTAAGCAAAAGGGATCAAAAAGTACTGAAATGGACAAAGGGATAAAGAATCTCTTTTCTAAGGGTGTCAGTCACCTGTGCCATTGAAAATTAGCACAGAAGACACACGGCCCCTTCCATGCACCTGTGGTCATATTTTATAGCAATAGCTCTATGTGCCTAAGTGACCACGGGAATGTTTCCTCTCTCTAGACTCCAGTTGCTCCAGCTCTAAAATCATAAGCAATTATTAACGCCATCACCAAAATCCACTACACAACAGCATTTTATGTTCTGTAATGATATAGGTCCTCTGTGGAATTTCCTTTGCTTCCAAAAAATGTATCCCTAATGAGGTTTCTTCCAAGTCTCTGATTCTTATAACAGATGGTTTTGTCCAGACAAGAGGGGCAAACAATAGTTTGAGTTTTTCTAAGCTCAGCAAATCGACTTCTGGAAGTAGAAATCAGGATTTATAAGCATGAGACTCCACGTGCCTAAAACATCAAGGTTTTGCTCCTCCAAGAGTATAGAAAAGTGATGATGAGAAAAATCAACAGCATAATCTCTCAAGAAGCCTAGCAATCTCTTCAGCGGTTATCTGGAATCTTACCCTTCTAAAGGTCTGCAAGCTAATTGCTGCTCACTCGGCTGGGTTGCCCTGGCAGCTTGTGTGAACTTGTATTAAAACATGTAAACACAGTGTTTTAGTTATCTGTTTACAAGCCTGCTGTGCCCATTAGACAGGCCACGGAATTTTACTGGCATTTGAGGGATGTTTAAATTACTGTTAATTTTTTTAATAATTTTGTTTGTGTTTTCCCTTATTGTAAATTCACTTTGGGATCTCAATAAAAATAAAGAGTGCAACAGAAAAAAAAAATCTATCTTACTTATTACTTGAAAGTGTAGGGATATTTTTTCCCCACATCCACTGTTGAGGAGCCTCAGACCACCTTCACAACAGACAGAGTGAAGCACATGCCTCCGTGAAGCCATATTTACAAAAGCTGTAAAAAGTAATCAGACCTACGAAGCCACAAGACACAGAGTGAGCTACTATCCAAAAGCCTTTCTAATATCACATTGCTCACAAACTTCTGAGCATCTCATTGATCACATGTCAACCGTGTTATTGGTACCTGAGGACACAAACAGAACATGCCCACAGCTTAATTAAAGTTTTTATATGAAATTTGGACAATAATTTGAATTAATGTGAGTGAATTTAGACATCATTACTACAAACAAGGTTTTCCAGTTTAATGTGTCTCTCTTCGTCATCTTAAATTTCTGTTAAAAATAAAATTTTTCATTTTGAAATACACGCATATTGCTAAGTGATTATTTTTAAAAGACTAAGAAATGAAAAACTAATGTAAGAGAGAGAGGGAGGTAGGAATTTTCAACAATCAAAGACTCACTGGATAGTTTTAGAAAGCAAAGAATAAACTACATACGTAACATGCTTAAAATAATCACTTTTCATTGAACCCGGATCTAAGAGCCTATCGAAATTGGTCCTCAGAATTTGAAATGGTTTAAGAAATAGACAGGCTTCTCCTGAGAATGTGTTTTAAATTCAAGTTGTGTAAGAAAACCTAGTTTTGCAATTTAACATTTAATAGCACAACAATTGGAACCATTTTCTTCTGGTGACCTTTTCTAAATCATGTTGGAAGTTGTTATGCTTTTACTTCAAGATTTTGAAAGAGAGATAAAATGTGGCAAGCCACTGACCAATAGCAGCTGAGCAAAAGTGAGCTAGGCTGTTTCAGATCTCTTCCTCTTAGTCCCTTCTAAAACTATCTCAATGAGGGTATAGATGTTGTGCCTTCTCCATGTTTATCAATTATTGACTAATATACAAAAAAATGTATGGAGAATGTATGTACTCAGTTGGCTACTTTCCTGGGGAAATGCACACGCACATACTTCGGACATTTTTAAGGTAGTAACTACTGACAAATTCACGAGTACACAATGGTAATATCATAGGCACGAAATTGTAAATGAAGGTATTTTTCTATGTTTTCCAATGTGGACCTCAAGTTAAAAATCAACCCTGATTTGTGAGTTCATTTCGATATGTCCAGTGACGGGAAATTCATTATTGGAAAAGGCAGATCCCTTCCATGACAGAAAGATGATGACTCCAAGAGAGCTCTCTGCTGCTGACACTTGTTCTCCTGTAGGGATCACCTACCTCTCTGTCCTGCCTTGGTACTCTGGAATTACACAATTTCTAACATATGGCACCCCTTCAGATATTTAGGGTGATTCGTTGGTTTAGTTCCTCCTGTTTTTTCAGATCCAGTCAACTCAGTTCTTTTCTTTCTTCCAACTAGCCTTAAACTTATAGAACATTAATCACTTTCAAAATCCCAAACCAGTAGCATTCAGATTTTTTTTTTTTTTTTTTTTTTGGCTAAACACTGGTTTCTGCATGCTAAATTTTAAGCAAGGTTCCAAGTATAAATTAGAGAAATTGATAAAAACAGTTTTTCAGGCATGTAAAATTTTATACACTGGCTGAGTGCACTTCATTTTGGGGAAAGCGTATAGTACATCACCCCAGAATCCCCTGTATGCATGAAACAGGGTGAGACCCAACTGCCCTGAAGGAATAGTACTATAACTCCGACTGTAAGTGAAGAACAAAGATGGTATCTTCCTGAGATTTATGTTCCTAGTGCCCAATACAGGAAGCACCTCATCACAGGTGATGAGAAAGGACTGAAAGACTTGGGAATACTTGGAGTTAAGCTCTGATTTTCAATCCAACTGAGCCGAATATTTACTCCAACACTGGCCTCAAAATGTCCTTACAATTAGATGACCACACAAAACCAATTCACACCTATTATTTTTGGTGCAATTATTACCACTGCCCCTCTGCAAAAGTGACTCAGTTTATCTGATAATTTATATAGTCACCTACTTACAGCACTGTAATAATCAGGTTTGGGCTACTTAGTGCAAGCGTGGGCTGAATACAGTAGGCTCCTCCCCTTAAGCTTTCAGATAGTGAAGGAGCTCCCATATTTCCAATCTGTGACTGGGTTGCTAAAAAGAAGCAAAGCAAAGAAGGCTTTGGGGGCTCCCCTGCTGTACAAGAGTATTCCCCAGAAAGAAGAAAAGAACTGAAAAAAAAAAAATGGTTCCAGTGAAGAAGAGGAAAGCAAGTCACAGGGGCAGCCTAGCAAAAGCTGCAGGCCACTAAACTGACTCAATCACCCTGTTACTCCAAGAACAGTAAGTGTCACCTTTTCTAAGAAAACCAGATGATATACTTCAATGATATTTTTCCCTTTCGCCCTACCCCTGCCCCCATCCCTCTGATATTACCGATGATTTCACAATCTGTACTTGGTTACAAGTAGAAGGACATGAGTTTGTCCCATTTTTATTTTTTAAATTAAAACCAGACTAGAGCACTCACTAGGCTAGAGCAATGGTCCCCAGCCATCCTCCCAAGGATGTGGGTTGTTGGAGGATGGCTTGAAATGGGGAGCAGTAGCAACAGGAAAAGGGGGAATAAAGCGCCATCTCCTGTCAGGTCAGTAGCAGCATTAGGACCCAGCAGGAGTGCGCTGGCGGGAGACAGTGCTTCATTCCTAGCTCACTTGCTGGTGCCAAGCTCACCTCCTGCTTGCAGCTCATCTGTCCCTGTTTTCAGGTCCATCCAAGGCCACGGACTGGAATTAGTCCACACCCCAGGGGTTGGATACCCCTGCACCACAGTAAAAGGCTAAAGATGGAAAGGAATGCTAGCAATTACTTCACCTTTCTAAAGAAGACTTCAAGGAGCAGCTAGCAGGACTCAAAGCAAGTCCACAGGTCACATCACCACTTAGTGTATCTTAAGTAAGCTAGTTCACATTGGCCACCATTGCAAAGTCTATATATTTCCTGAGGGCTGACAGAGTACAGGGACGAGAACAGGGAATGGAAGGTTGACAATCTTGACATGAGATGAAACTCCCCCCAGACACGGTAAGTATTGTTACAATATAATATTCCACGATATCCTTCTAGTACTTTCCAAGGTGCTTGAAACCAAAACAGCTTATACGATTTTCCTCGGTCAGGGTCTTCCCTCCTTATGGCATTTTTCTGATAAATAGGAATTCCCCGCAGAGATTCCCTAAAGTACAACTGTTGTATTCCCTTCTATTATATAATTATCCAGAGACGAAGAGACCTAAAGGAACACAATCGTTACTCCAGTCTTGTTTTGGGTATGTGCTACACACGCAGCCATATAGAAGAGAGTCTTCAAATGCAAGAACCATAAGACTAAACGTGTAGTGGTAGTGAGTCATACTATGGTGAACACTACACTACGACACTTACTGTGTTGGCTATACTGTGTTGTGCTATACTACATCTCCAGCCCTTTTCGAAGCAGGCTCTTAAAAAGTTGGTAAGTTGCCAAAGATGGGCTCAAGATTGTTACCTTCTTGCCTCAGTCTCTTAGGGTGCTGAGATTACAGGCATGTGGCGTAGCTTCTTGATGTCTGGATCAGAGATACACTAGTGCATTCCTGAACTCAACTGTTCAGTCATAGCCCCTTGATTTTCTTTTACTTGACTACAGAAATTGTAGTAACTTTGTATTGCTCTGAGATTCAGCACCAGAGTCCCAGTCTCAAATCTGCTCCATATGTCCTTCAAATGACTTCATAGTAATTAATACTCCATATTAAATATTTTCTGCTTAAAATACTTTAAGTAGTTTTCCTCCATAGTAAACCAGATTAAAAAAATAAAAAAACCACTTCAAGATCCTTATGATTTAGTTTGTCAATGGGCAGTAGTGATATTTTTTCCAGCAAGAGATAGATTAAAGTCATTCACTGTACAAATAAAGCCTGGGGGGGGGGGGGGAGTATTCCAGCCATACCAGGAAGAATTATGCACAAAGTGGGACAGAATACCATCTCTCACACACGCCAGCCCAGTGGGACAGAGACAGGCTCAACTTGGGAAGAATTCAGAGGTGTGGAGGAAGTAAGTAGAAGCCTAATAAATCTCAATATTCTGCCCCTGTTTCTCCCTAACTATACCCAAGAAGACATGGATGGATGAAAGTCCCTTTATCTCTTACATTCCAAAATTATGAGTCTTTGTATTCATGAGGGAATTTACTTGGATCCAAGTCTTAACAAAATGTCCTAAACTTTCAGTTCCCTAAAACTGAAGGTCAGAACACAAATGTCATATAAGACATAAACATGATATAATTGAAAAAGGAACAAGAGTCAATGATCCCAACTGCTGTGCTTTGTCTCAGCCCACAGCGAAAATGCCTCAAGGAGAAAACGCAAAAATCATTGCTGCAGTGGATCTTAAGATAGGAGAGAAGACAGTTTCTTCAGAATCATTGCTTTCTTTGAAAATATCTGCCTCTACGTTTAAAAAGAAGGGGGAACATTTACATATACTGGCTTCTCTCAAAGTATTCAGGCCAATAGATGGATGAAAATAAATCTTAAGAAAATGTGCTAATACTTAGATCTCTCACAAAGTTACTAATTTATTCATGTCTCATACAAGAAAATCCCCGAAACTCATAAAAGAGAAGCAGTCTTGTGGACAGGAAGAAAAAGGGCAAGTGAGAGCCAGCGGTATGTGTCATCGCAGATCTGGTACGAGCTCCAACAATGCCACAAGCCAGGGCCTTTGTGTCCTTATTGAGCCTTGGTTTCCTCGTCTGTAAAATAGGGATGATAATCCCTTCACAGCTTCACAAGGACAATTGAAGACAATCGAGGGAATGAGGAGATATAAAGCATTTTGTAAAGAGCCAGGTGATAAAAAATAAATACAATGATAAAGGATTTCACAGCAATACTACAAACCGTACTTCTTAAGTCTGGGCATCAAAAGGAATTGTAAACATAGCAGCGATTTTTCATAACTTTATAATCTGGGGAAAGATACGATGGTCAGAATTGTGACAAATAATGTCCCAAAGAGAAGAGAAACCAGCTCAGCCGTGTCACAATGGTCTCAGTTCCTGTAGCGCACACAACAACAGCACAACTGCAGGGAGGGGTCAGGCAGACATTTCAACTGTGGCGCACTCAGGGCATGGATTAAAAAGACGTCTCTACCTCCACAGGAATAAGCTCACAGCATGTGTCCTCTGAGAATTTTCATGTGTCTCAAGCAAGTGACTTTGCCATTTTTTTTCTCAGTTCTATTTCTTGGAAAACAGAAATAACTGTCCTAATTCAGGAATGAAAGATAATATTGATGGTTCTTTGAAGCATCTAAGTTCTACATTTGCACAGGTGGATGGACAGAAACACCAAGGCAGATGTTACCCACAGCTGGGCTTCAGCACCCAAAGAGATAGACAGATTCAGGTAATAGTCACATAACACTACTAACTCAACAACTTCCCAGGAAAAGTGATGTGGGGGGCAGGAAGCTCCATGCAGCAGGGAAAGCCCAGAACAGACTGTTCAGCATCGACAGAGGCAAGGCAGCGTCCACGTTCAGCCAATGGGAAATCAAGCCAATCTAGGATCCAGATAAGGACCAAATTGAAAGCCAACTCCCAGGTCCTTAGACACAAGTGGACAAGAACAGTCATCATTTACAAAGCCAAACAGCAACCTCCTGGTCGACCCTCGGCTGGAGAATCCACAGTAGTCTCCAGGGCATCAGGACATTAGGACACAGGAGGCAAAAAGAGGGGAGATACATCGGCCCCACCTACAGTTAGGAAAATCCAAATTAAAGCAGTCCGTAGTTGCAGAGTTTGCCAAAAAATAAAAAAATAAAAATACATAAAACTCACTGTGGGAATGCATGTGTCAGAAAAACCGGGCATTAATATGACTCTTCCCTATTAATTTATTAGACACATTCCACATGGTTTATTGATGTCTTTATGTTGAGGACCTGTGCCATAGACCACCTGGATCATAAACCCTAAAATAGTACTTGACCCTTTACAGAGAATGCTTGGAAAACTCAGATGGAAAAGAAAAATAAGTTATTGCTTCTAGATACTAGAGATGTAACAAATCTCTCCTTTAAAAAGCTAATATTTTAACCTTTAACCTTTATTTTGGCATACATTCATGACATAACTCTTTCATTAATACCTACCAGTGATCTCAATGTCATAAGAATAATCCCTCCTTTGCAGAACGTTTGTTTCAAACCACTTCCTTTGCTGCACATTAAATTCCCTGTGCAGTTGTTCCCTATCTTGTGACGATGCTTCTGCACTGGTCCCCATGTATTCTAGCACCAAGATGCCACTGAGGGATGACTTATATAGACCTGCATCCCCAGCAGGCATATATTTAACCTTAGAGTAACTAAAGAAATATTAATAACAAAAAAATATTTACTATGGGTCTGGGAATACAATGACTCATACATTCCTGAAAACATTACAGAAATATTCCATACAGAGAACGGGTCATCTGTAGATGGGAAGAATGCAAATGTTAACCTCTGACCCTGACAATTCAATCTCCAAATCTTATGTCCAAGATTTCTGAGGCACTAAGCTACATGATGCACAAAAATGCTGATTACAGCAAAAGTTTTTAAATAATGGAATAATTAGGGTATGAATAACCACTCAATGGAATGTTAAAGATAGATTTAAATAGCCATTCAGGAAAACACAGCAATCCTGTAAATGCTTAAAATGCTTAATAGATCCTCACTGATAATGTTGAGACACACAGTAATATGGATGATTAAGACTAGAAAGTCAACCTCAAAACTGACAAATTATACCTGTATCTGTCCTGTAGGTTGGTGGATGACAATTTTTTCATCACATTTTTCTTAACTTGACACACTATTGCAATGTCATTTGCTTAATTAAAAAGAGAGAGCATCAATTGTGAGGTGCCACCAGATACAAAGTTTGTAGTTTCTTTGCTAATAAAAATGGAAAAATAAGTGATGTGAAAAGACTTTATTGGGGGGAAGCAGAATGTCGAAGAATGGAGGCAAGGTATTGAATAAACAAAATGGGTCTTAACTTATGAAGGACAGAGGTGTGAAGGATTGAGGTGCCCCATGAAAAGTCTTTTCTAAGACCCACAGATCAAGTTACAGACATTGATACTACAAACCAGGTCTCCAGAATGAAGACATAGGATATAATCTTTTGACTCTTCATTTTCCTAAAGGCAATATAACTCTGAGGCCATTATAATGCTATTAAATACTATAAATAAGTAAAAGAAACTAACAATACTCAATTGCTTCTTTGAGAGAGCAACCGTTTTTAAAATCCTCAAATGCTTTGATGCGCTGAATTTTCAATGAAACTTCACTTCTAACATAGCCACTCAACAGAGTAGCAGACATCAGGAATGTCTTTTTTGCTTTTCTTTAAAAGATGTATTCTCTTCTTCATCAGATAAGTGTCTAGATAAACATTACCTGAAAATAAAGGTACACTTCAACTTTGAGTATTTACTTTCGATTTTTAAAAATTTCAATTTGCAGGATTATCGCTCTTGAGGAGAAAATCAATATGAAACTCAGAAGTTAATGAGAAATATTTCCTTGACTTTCGTCACTGAAATTTGACAACAGACTTGGCAGAAGCGGTTTATATACCTGTATAAACAGCAGGCAACTGTAATTAATGTCTACTCTTCTGTGATACCTAAATATAACATCAGGAGCCCACATCTATTCTGAGGTTTTGTGAATTTTGAGCACTTGTAATTAGGTCCCAGTGGAGGTAATATTTAGAAAGGAACAAGGAAAAAGAAATGTTCCAATGAAAGACAGTCAAGAACAAATCATTAATAAGATAAAGAGATTGAGAGAGCATGAGCATGTGTGATAAAGAGATAGACACACACACACACACACACACACACACACACACACACACACACACACATGCCAAGAGAGAGCAATGATTCAGGCAACATCTTCGGAAGGCAGGCTTTCCAAGAGGCTAAGAAACTACCTCCAGCATTGGTGAGCTACTTTCCAACCGCTTGATACATTACAAATGTTTCTTCTCAGAGTTGGAATTCACATCAATCATCCCTCATATGCCTTATTGTTCTTTTAAAATAAATTTTCAATTTCTTACAATATTATTCAACTAATGATGAAATAATAAATAGGGGGGTGAGAGTTTGGGTGAAGCATAGGTCAGGAAATTATTGAAATAGGAACAATCACTTCACAGCAGACAGGATGAATTTTGGGTTAAATACATAATGCAATAGGAGTCCAATGACAACTGCTCCAGAAACTCCACTCTGTGAATCCCTTCCTCTCACAGACTCCATATATACCTCAAGTATATATTAACGTTGGAAATATTTCAGCCTACTTAGTACTAGAACATTCCTGTTAAAATGTCAGTCTTCTCCACCAGATGCAAAGCTTCCTAAAAGCAGAAATGCACCGTAGACAACTTTCTCAGTCAGAACGCATCTTATACAGGACTTCATCTAAAAAGAAAAAGATCTCAAATATTTGCTAAATTAGATTAAATGCATGCTCTTTGTAGAGAAAGGGAAGTCTAGAGTGATAGGCAGCTAATTTTATCTCAGAAAGTTCTCAACATCAAGTACAGACACCTTAAGTCCTTATTCCTTTCATTTATAGTTTTTGAAATTTACTAGTGTTTATATCTCACACAATTTTAGGAAGCCCTGCCACTGCATGGCCTTACTCAACGCCTCAGCCTCTGGGGTCCTTGCAAGGTTCCTGCCCCTCGCCCTTTCTGTCTCAGCTGTGTGGAGAGGAGGGTGTGACTGCACAATTTCTTCCTCCCACATCCTATCCCATGCTTACTCAGTCACCCAGGAAGTCTTGTGTTAATAGAAAGAAGATTAAAGTATCTCTCTTAAAATAGATTTTGAAAATTCATAAATAACTTTAAAGAAGACAGAGAGAAGGGCTCATGAAGATGATACAATGGATGCACTGTAAGAAGTGAGAGGTTGAGAGATTCATGAAAAATTCTTCTCACTGGGGGTGGATGAACAGGAAGAAATTAGTGAAAATTCTATGAAGGAATGACATTAAAACATTTACTGCTTAAAATAAGTAAGCTAATAGATTAAAAATAACATAGGACTAAGCATCTATGCCCAACACAAGACGAGATAAAGTTCTTCAAGAAAGACTTGGTAGTGTGTGAAGTTGTCCTTCACTTACTCCAAGATCATCTTACTTGACCTGCAAGCTAAACGCTGGGGAAACAATATAAAGATATGCCTTGCAGGACACAAAACTCAACCCCACTAAATCTTTCTGGGCTCTCAGTTGCATACTTGAGAAAGCCCTTTAAATTTCTGAAATTTCAGTTTCTAAATATCTTAACAGTTTAAAGTAGTAAAGTCCTGCATCATCACAGCAGTCCCCTAGCTGAATATGACCATTCCCACATTATGTGTGTATGATGCATACATGCATGATGCATATGTGATGTGGGGTGTGTGTGTGTGTGTAGCATATGCACATGTACACAGTACCATAACTAAGCAGGTAGACTTGGCAAACACATTTACTGACAAATAGAACAAATGCTTGATACATTTTTTTCTGACTCCAAATAAAAGCCTAAATGCAACAGATCAAACTGTCAAGGATATGATCTTCTCCTGACAACACATAAACTTGGCAAAAGGTATATGGACAACAAAGCTTCATAATGACGAGAGGAATGAGAATTTAGACACAGGATGGCACATGCCCACGATCCTACAGGTTTGGGATGTTGAGAAAGGAAGATCACATGAGAAAGATCACAAGTTTAAGGCCAACCTGGGCAACTTAACTATGCAAAAGGCAAAACAAAACAGAATGAAACAAAAACTCAAGTGCACTAACAATTTGAACATTTTGAATCTTTTCAATGTTATATTAACAAAAAATAAATGTATAATGATACAACTATTTCCTTCTTTAAAGAGGGATGTATTGAGACAGACACTTTCTGCTAAGTCAGAACAGTTTGCTAGTGACGCAATAAGTGACTAATGTCTCTTTGGAAATGCGATGCTGGTAATAACTGTAAAGGCCACATGTAAATGCAATTTAACCTAAACATCCTACTCCTAAGTCCACTGGAAAAAATAATACACAGAATAATATACAATAGGAACTACAGGACTAGCTCAGCAGTTAAAGTGCTTGCCTAGTGAGTGCTAGGGCAACAGCTAAGTCCCTGAGTTTGATTCCCCAACACCATATAAGTGGGGCACGATGGTGCACATCTGTAATCCTAGCACTCAGGAGGCTGAGGCAGAAGGACTGCCATGAGTTCAAGGCCAGTCGGGGTTACATAGTGAATTCAGAACCAGCCTGGTTTACAGAGTGAGTAGCTGTTTCAAAAAAAAAAAGCGAATATACATACATATATATAATTTTAAAGTAAATTACAATATGTAGCAGCACTGAAATTTAAAAACAAATTAAGTGAAAGGAGAAAATTACAATGGTCTGCATGTATAATGACAAAAATAATGTCATAGTATAGCCATATTTGTGCAAAAAAAAGAGAAGATATAAAAAATGAACAGCCCAGAATCTGGTGGCAATATTCTGCACATTTTTGAGAGTACATATTATACATGCTTTACTATTAGGTTGTTAAAATTTTTGATGCAACTGTAAAAACATGAATAGATAGATAGATACAAACATATATATGTGTATATATGTACCTAATACTTATATGTACACATTACACATTTTATTAAATAACATGTGACTTATATGTGGCCCATCATGCTAAGGAGATAAGCAGGGAAAATGGGCACGACATTAATTAAAAACACCCATCAAAATAAATTATAACATAACTACACGAACTTACTTAATTTTTCATAATACACATACCTATTTCGTATCTGGTGTCATCTTTGGCTATGTCTAGGAATAAATGTACTGCAACAGGATAAAAGGAGAGTGCAGTCAGAGCTCTCATAGAATGGTGATTCAAAATAAAACACCTATGCAATGTTAACATGTGACCCAAAAGTCTCAAGAGCACACTGTACACAGGGAAAGAGGCAGAGAAGTGCTCAGAAAACCAAAGCATTCCCAGGAGATGTAAGTACCCCCCTAACCTCCAAGACTAACTCTTTTCAAAATGGTGTCACAGAGAATAATAAAAATATAAATACAGAAAAACAAAAAAGCCAGGCCTGAGGGTGCAGCCTTGGTATCTCAGCACTCTGGGAGGATGGAGCCAGAAGATCCCAATTGGAGCCCAGCCTGAGCAACTGGGCCTTTTACCAAGACCCTGCCTCCAAATCTAAAATAAAATAAACTGGGGAGGTGGTGCAGTGTGAAGACCCTAGACTGGATCATCAGCGCTACATCAAAAAAAAAAAAAAAATCACATGGTAATTTGATTGTAATGTGAATAACTCAGACACAGTGTTAGTTTTGGTACTACAAAGCTAAAAAAAAAAGGGGGGGGGCATAAATCCAAAGTTGCCTGGTGTTTATCTTTTAAAGAGTTTTCATATTTATTATTAATAGGTAGAGAGTCAGCACCGATTCTGTAAGACAGAGTAGACATGATTATTAATCCCACTGTACAGCATTGCATTGGAACTGGGTGCTGAGATTCGCCACATAAATAGCAAACCCAAGACTCACAGAACAGGTCTATGGACTCCTCGTCCCTGTGCCCCTCCTTCCAACCTTACTACAGGTTCCTTACTACACTGCAGGTGACCTGGCTGAGCACACGACGATAACAACTCATAAGAGTATCCAGCCAAGTGAAACGTGAAATAGATGGCAGTTTCTCAAAAGAAAGAGGAAGAGGGTTTTACACTCTCATCAGAAATTTCCCTGACCCAACTCCTCTATTCGTATGCTTTTATTATATCCTGAAAGCTCCCAACTTGACCTTTCCTCTAAATTCCAGCCTTCAATGCCTCAAAACTGGATACACCTCTCAAAACCGAAAACCTCTCTGACCCCTCGTCTTATCCCATCCTAACATAAAGTGAAGCTTCCTTCAATATTACTTATTGTAAAGAACATCAATTGAAAAAAAAAAAAAAAAACTCTCCCAGATCAGAAAGGATGCCCCTACTATGTACCAGGCAATGCTTCAGGTTCAGGTCCCCTGCTGTCCTTCCACATTTAGGCAGCTCCACAGAGAGTTTTGTAGGGCAAAGGGGCACCAGCCGTAGAGAGTGGCATTCTCCTAACACCCTTTGCCCATAAAATCATTTCAGTTACATGGGAATTCTTTACAACCAATAACTATTTTAGGAATGAAGCTGAGGTAAGTGCTTGATTGTGCTTGTTCGGGAGAGAAAAAAGGAAAAGAAATAAGGGAGGAAAAGAAACGGGGAAAGGATAAAAAAGGAGACATGAGTAAATAAAGCAAAAAGAAAAAAGTCAGAAATTTTGTTAAGGCCTCATGATCCGTCTTTGAACTTGTTCATATTACTTATCACATGTCAACAGCTCTGTGTCTTAGATCATAAGGCATGTTTCACTTCTCTCTGGGCCTCTACTGCCCACTTCAAAGAGAATCAATCATCCTGAGAGCCTGAGAAAGGTAGACTAAAGTTGTACAAATGCCACGCAGGTTAGGTATACATAAGCAGGCGCTGGCATCACTCGCAGAGCATGAATCTAGGTTCTGTCGCCCACTAGCTCTGTGATCTTGGGTAAGTCAACTTAACTGGGGCAAGATGCACTTTCCTAATTTGTGAGGAGAAGCTGCAAGACTGAAAGAAGGGATCTAAGTGACCTGCTTGAAGGCATCCTGGAATAACATAGAATAAGAACTTAATAAATGTTCAATATGATCAGTAAGTTAAATGACTCTTCTTCCTCTTTGGAGGAAAATAACCCATTTGCAAGTCTATGGAAAAAATACATTTGAATATAAATATGGAAAATTGTGCAAACAATTTCAGGAGGCTCACAAACCACTAACCCTTAACTTACTAACCCTTGAACCATGTAATCTCTGAAACCTTTCCTCTTGCAAAAGCTTGTGACACAAGCCATGCAGAAACAAGCAATGAGGAATTTCTCTTGGCTAGGAGAGATGCAAACGAAGGCCAAGTACCCTTGGGGTCTCTCTGGCTTCTATTTGACTAGCAGGAACATATCAAATGAACATCAGGGACATACCCAAGGCCATAGACTAAAGGAAACCAAGACAAGGAAAAATATATCTAAAAAACTCTGTGCCCTGCAGAGCCAGACACATGAGCCAGAAGACCTGTTTCCCCACAAAGTGACAAGACATACCGAGTATGCTGCACCATGACAATAACAACTTCAGCCAAGTGCCCAGGGGAAAATGTCTATAACTAGACCCTACAAGTTTATTTTTTCATGCCTTTAGTAATTTAAAAATAATTACAAAAATCATCTGTGTTTTTTCTGCTTACTGTAACAACTATACATAGTAAGAGGCAGCGGAGGATGAGGAAACAATTCTTGAGTGTTAGATGTTCTCTAATTTACACCCAGCCCTGCCCTCCACTATGAACCTAGGAAACCTTACAGAATTCAGTATCAATGTTTGTCCATATTGAATCATATCCCTAGACTTTCAAGAATGGTTATGCCTCTGAATAAAATCCAAACATATTAATACTCTGAATGACGAGATCCCAAATCATCTGTCCAACTTTACTTTCCACTACATCTCTTATAGGACATACTCTGTAGAGCCAATATTGTACCTCAAATTCTTAAACACTTGGGGTTTCTTAGGAATGCCATTCTCCAAGTTCAAGCTAGTGCACCGTGTTAGGGTGAACTCCCACAATGCTCTGGATCTGTCTTGAGCATTCCCTAAGTCTTCCTGTGCTGAAATTCAATTCTCATTGTGAGGTATTAGTATCGTGGAAAATTAACCCAATCATAAATTTGAAAGGTGGGGACTTTTGAAAGTAATTAAAATTAGATGAGGACATTGGGGAAGAGCCCTTCAGTTGAAACCTGATGGCTTTATAAGAAAAAGCACATAGACACAGACACAAACAGAAGCATTCTCTGTTTCCTGTGTTATCATAACTATATGTGGCCTTGGGACTATCCTAACGGGAAGACCATCACCAGACATGTTTCCTTGAACTTCTTGAACTGTGAGCCAAATGAACTTTTCTCTATAAAGTTCGCATGTTTCCAGTATTTCATGACTCAACAAAAAGCTGACTAATACAATAACCTTCCATTCTTCATAAATAAAAAACCTACTGATCATGTTACAACGTGGATGGGTGGACCTTGAAAATACTAAGGAAAATTTTTTAAAAAGCACTCACTGAAGACCACATTGTATGACCAGTTTATAATGGCAATCAAGGGTACCCACCAATTATAGAGGAAGGTAGAGAAAAGAACATACTATAGGTAGTTTTGTCGTTGAGCCAATTTTTAAATGGTGCTTCTCCTCTCAGTTTCCAGAGCACCTAAGCTGGTACCGAGCCACTTTCTGCCCTCCACAAGACGATCTGTGCCTCCTTCTTTTGTGTCTAACTCCGGCTGCCTCACTCTACCTCTTTTAGAAAATGTATCCACCCCACAAACAAAGTCGGAGAAAAATTTTAAAAAGCTTCCCAATTGTCTCAAAAGACTTGATGCATTTACCTCCTGGCACCTATTCCAACCATAATTACATGATGACTTGTTAAATTCCAAATACTTTGTTTTTTGTTTTGTTTTGTTTTGTTTTTTACCCATAGAACGGAAGTCCCATGACCAGAGCACTTGTAGCTGCAGAGTATCCACACTTCCAAAGAAGTGCATGGTATCTGCTCAGAGACAGTACTTGTTAAATGAATTAGTGAACCACCCCTTCTGAGTAGACTAGGTCTATTCCACTTTGGTATCATGTATAGGATCCAGTTTTGTATCCAACATGTAAATGGTTAAATAAATTATAAGAGTCACTTAATGAGGATTGGGAAGAGTATCTTCCTCGGATGGTATGTTAATGGTAAAACAAGGGTGATGAGTAGGCTAACAGTTAAAGGCAACCTTCTAACACAGCTGGTCCTAATAAAATATTTCAAAATAGCTTCACACCAAAAAGGGAATCAAAATCACAGATCCAAAACACCCTTGATCTAAAATTTGTGCCAGTTTTCTGCAGCTGACCAATCCATTTTCTCCCAATCTCAATGGGTGTGGCTCTTCCTGATTGAACCGCCCAACTGCATAGTTACACACTGCCATGTGGTTACTCCCTACACAAATGACAGCCACTCTCTTCTTTCACTTTTGCCACTGTCTCTTGGTCTACAAAATATTATAGACAATCAAAGCCCAAGAAATCTAAATCTTTAGAAACTTGCCACCACCACCACAACAGAGTATGAAGCACATCAAAGCTAAAGCAGCCAGAAGACACTGGTGGAATTACACAGCCATGAGAGAAACCGGGTCCACATGCCACGTAGAAAACAAACAGGCCACAACTTGAAATATGTTTCTTCTGGGGAAAGACTTGTCCAGATCCGCACCGGAGCAGCCTCTTCAAATGCCATGCCCACCCCCTACGGGGCAATGTGAAATGCCGCCAAGCCCAGCTTCAACAGAGGCCAACAGCAGGCCTCCCTGCGGGTGTAAAAGACTCCAAAAAACAGCAAGGCAGAAAACAAACCATGTACATGAAGCAGAGTGCTGCTGGCCACCAAACCGTGAGGAGGAACACATATTGGAAGTGCAAATTCCTATGCAGAAAACCTGAAGTCACCATGTTGGTAGCCAAAGAGGGAGGATAAAGGACGGTACCAACGTAAAGCCCTCAGAGCCAAGGGATAATCATCTCGCCAATCAGGTGAATATCCGACGCTGTAACATACTTGAGTCTCCAGAGCATGAAGCACTGTTGAGCTGCCATAATTCCTGGCATTAAGAGGGCGGCCTGATCTGCAGTCCCACCAGTCACTGGCTGTGCAGCCTTGGGAAATGAACATGCATTCTCTGTGCTTCCGTATGACCTCAGTCTATGAAATAAAGCTTATGAAACTATTCACTTACGTGTGAATTCTGACTGGTCACTGGTAACTGAACCCAAGATGACCAAAACATTGGCTGACCAAATAAGAAATATCAGAGGAGGAGGACCCTGGAAACCCCCTGAGCTGAAGGGAGGCTTTTACAAAGAGTAAGCTGCAGGCTTAGGTAAGGTAAGGAATTTGTCTGGTGCATGGAATACATCACCTGAAGGTCCAGGTGAGCCTGCATATCCTTTGATTCATGATGCTCAGAGCTGTTCACAGACACACTAGAGCTGCTGTCAGAATTAAGGGAGCTAATGGACTTAAAGTGCTTAAAGTTAGATGTGGCTGTGTGCACCTGCTATTATTGATAACAATAATGGCCTGTACATAGACTGCTTCATAGTTTACAAAGCACTTCCACACTCATCATCTCGTTTAACCCTCACAACACCGACAAGGCAGAAATCAAGGATCCAGAAACTCAAGTGACAATACTCGGCCAAATGTTATCTCCAGGAAATTTCTTTCTTGACTTCTTGGAAAATTCAATTGCTACTTCTAGGGAAACCCAGAACAGAACCTGTGTGGTCTCTTGCTGAGTTTAGTGCATGCCCCTTGACCTAGTACTATACCAAAGATGTAGCTAGCACCAAACCCCAGATTAATTTCAAGGTGTCTTTTTGCAGGAAGATTTAAATACTAGACCTTTCCTACCAAACTCTTCTATGTAGTCTATGAAACTCAGAAACATGATCCTTGTATTCTGTTTTTGCAACAACTGGATGAAACTAATAGAAGGCATAACTTCCTTGGGTCTGGCATTCTTTTATATCATGAAGACAGAGTGCCCCTACCTTAGAAAGTGGCAGTGGTCAAAGACAGCAAACGACGTTGGCCTTGGGAATAAGCCACATAACTCACGTAACAACATGTAACTGAGCAACAAAACTCAAGAAGTTGATTCTTCCTGCTTTTCCCACAATTATTTCACTAACATATCTTTGTGCATCATAAAACTTATATTCATGTTGGGGTATTGGTACACACAAACACACATACACATATATGTGTGTATATATATATATGCACACATATATACATATAGTATCTTAATCATTTATGCTTACTGTGAAATTTTTAAACAGTGTACTGCCAAAGGGAATCTGTCAAAAATAAGAATGCAGGATGAAAAATAAGGTGCATCCTGTCTTTCACATCTCTTCCTTTCAAGTGAAATAAGTTTTCAAGTGAACAGTGTCAAAGGAGTGGCCCGAGGTAAACAACGTACTTCTGAAGAAGGCATGGCCACAGTGCTGCAGAGGATGTCACATGGAAGGGAACAGAATAAATATCAAGTGCTTTTATCAATTGACCATGTACCTATTCGTCTATCTTCCTAACTTCCTACCATCAAACTCAAGAAGTTAAATCACTGTCTTGTTAACAACGGACAACAGTAGTTGGCAGATATGTGACAGGCCTTGACCTTAGATCTAGTGTTGCTACTAACAAGGAGAACGATTTGGAAAGATCACTAAAGCCTTGGGAAACTCTTAAGTGCTGTCTTAAACAAGATCTACAAGGAAGGACCCTTCCAGATTAATGAAAAGATAAAACTCTAAACAAGCAAGTATTTTTTTTTCTTTAAATGTTATGATTGGTCACACCAACTGTTTCCAAAAAGTTAAAAGCAGTGTTTCCTCCACATGCTCTGGTTCTGAATGCAAAAAAATAAATAATAAAAAACCACAGTTTAAAATTACTTCTGTCTTTGATGAAAAAAAAAAAAAGCCTACCACCAAAAGCCATCAAAGTTTCACTTAAAAACAAGCTATTTTCAGGAACAACTCTCTATGTTAAAACTAATTCACAAAATTGGTTTGGCTGGTGGAACGCTGTCTTTTTCCTGCAATTATTAGCTCTAAAAGGTTTTCTTCCCCCTTTTCCTAACAACATTTCATTTGGAAACTGTTTGATCCTTAAATAAACCTGTAATTTCTCCTGTGGAGAAGGGAGGGCAGATGGAGGTGTACAGTTTAGCCCAAATGATTTCATATTTCACACAAGATTATTACAAAATGACAGTTGTGAACCTTAAGAATTTTAACAATTTAGCCATGCTATCCAAAGAAAGTTCCACCAAGCACAAAACTGCAAAAACATCTGCAAAGCAGTTTCATTATCACATAAATTTGAAAAAAATCTGAATTTAACGTAACACAAATGAAAATTATGGTTATTGTTTTTACCTGTAAGACTTCTAAGGTTAAATTTGCAAAATGTGTTTGAGGAGTTTCCATAATGCATGGATATAACAACAAAAAATTTCAAAATGATCTGACCTTTCATAGAACCTGGGCTCCACACAGCACCTTCAGGAAACATTGCCATAAATGTGGCCAAGGATAATGGCAAGAAAGTAGCTTTATACCCAATCAAGACCCTACCCATGAAAGAAACGTGCATGTGGAACAGTATTTTTATGTAACACTAGGTTTAGATATTAACTAGTATGTTTAACACTATTTTTATATGTATCAAGTCTGTCTTACAGATGTGACTCTTACCAGAAAAAAAAAAAAGTTTTCACAGAGGAATTTCCATTCCTTAAGACTGTTTTATAATGTAGAAGGCACCTCACTCCTCAAGGGCTGGGCATTAGGCAAGTCTAAGACTCTCTCTCTCTCTCTCTCTCTCTCTCTCTCTCTCTCTCTCTCTCTTTCTCTCTCTCTCTCTTTCCTCCATTCATCCATCTCTCCCTCTCTTCCTCTTCTTCCCCTCTCCCTCTCCCATTCCTCCCACCCTCTCTTTCACTACTCATAACATTACCTTGGAATCTACTTTCTTTACGGCAGACAACAAGACAACCAGACAGTCAGGCAAAGGGCTAATAAAGAAAAAGAAATAATGTCATCTCTACTTAATAGGAAGACCCTGCAGCACATGTCAGGACCTGTCTCGAGGCTTCATTTTCTCACAAACACAACGAGAAAATAGATTTCATGCTCTCACATGCCAGGATTCTAGGACCTCAGGGATGACTCAACATTATCTCTGAAGGCAATTTCAAGGTGGAGTTACACAACACAGTGACAAAAAGAGTAGTTTCCAGGGCTTGCCCCGTCATAGAAACATCAACTGGACCAACTAACCATACACACAGACACACAGACACACAGACACACACACACACACACACACACACACTCACACACACAAAACCTGCACAGAACTAAGAAACACAGAGAGAGACCATGGCATCTGGGTGGAGCAGAGAAACACTAAATGGCGTACTCAAGAAGGCACAGATGACGATTTCACATTACCTGTGTCACCAACACCCATGCCACACAGTGCTGAGGGCAGTGACACTCAGGTGGGGGAAGAAGGGGAAAATAAGCACCCACTCTGCTCTGCCTGCCTCTAAGCAAAATCAGCATCTCAAAGAGACCTCTGCACCCTATGTCCACACAGCACTACCAGAGCTCCCTAGCTGTGGAATCAAGCCAAGTACCTAGGGATGAATGAATGGATAAAGGGAATAGGTACATACTCGATGGGACATTGTTTAGTCTTTAAAAAGAAGAAGAAAATGTTCTCATTTCTAGCAACATGGATGAGTCTGGAGGATGTCATATTGCATGAAATAAGCCAGGTACAAAAGACAAATGCTGCACATTCATTCTCATTGAGTATTATGAAGTCAAAGAAGAGAAGGAGGAGGAAGAGAAGGAGGAGATGAGGCAGCTGGGCCCAGTGGTGTAGGCCAATAACGCCAGCACTATAGAAAGCGCTCAGGCAGGAGGATTACCACGTTCAAGACCAGCCTAGCCTAGGCAACACAGTGACTCACCAGTAGACCTGGTATAAAAAAAAAAAAAAAAGAAAAAAAAAACTAGAGATGTAGTTCAGTGATACAGCCCTGGGTTTCATCCCTGGTACCACACACACACACACACACACACACACACACACACTGAAATCACAGGCGAGAGTAGAATGGTGGTTACCAAAGGTGAGGAGGGAGTGGTTGGAGAGTAATAGGAGACATTGATTGAAAGGAAATAACGTTCAGTGACGGCAGATGAGACATTCTGAAGGTCTAATGAATGGTATGATGATGACAGTTAATATACATTATACATTGTATAGTTGGCATTTGCTAAGAAAAGAGATCTTCAACATGCTCACCCCACACACAAAGAAAACAGTCATGAGAAAAAATTAATTAAATCTTGCAATCATTCCATAAAGCATATATTAAAATACATTGCATACTTAAAATATGTACAATTTCACTGGTCTATTGATGGGTATTTCGGTGATGGTCTCTCTGATATGAGAGACTCAGACCACAACCATTTCATGGAACTTTAAACGAAAGACAAAGGGAAATAAGGGGAGGGGGGATGAAGGGAGGGAAGGGAGAGGGAGGGTAGGGGGAGGGACAAAGGGAGAGCAGCGGGAAAGCCCTTGTCACTTTGATAAGGAAAGTATGTGCACAAAATGCTCAACTCCATTGTAAACCTTAAATTCCGCACGTGTACATATCAATAAAATGGGGGTTAAGTACAATTTCTATTTGCTAATAACATCACAAAATTGGAAATTTTCTAAAATAAAATTTTCCATACGTGTGTGTGTGCATGCACATATGCACACGTGCAACAGCAACACCTTGAAAGCTAGTGCTCCGACATTTGCACCCCACCCCAGACACCACAGCCTAGATACCTCCAGGACTTGCAGGCACATGCCCTGCGGTGTTGGCTAAAACTCCAGCCTTGTTGTTGTGCAACCATGACATGCAATGCAGCAACACGCACAACATAAAGTCTCATCAGATCATTGGCTAAAAGTGACAGCAAATTTAAAACCACCTTGGAGCAGAAAGCCCAAGCAGGGGCAGCCACAGTGTGCACACTTACTCACCGTCCACAACAGGGCTGCGGGTGGCATTCCACCCCTAGTAATGACCTTCTACCAGGAAGGTGCTTAAACACCACTATCTATTGACCATCATATAATGGCTTACAAGAAATTGTCTCCTGTCTATACCCTCCCAGATTTATTTTCAATGGCAAAGAATAAGAATTCTTTCATATGACTCCTAGGACAGTGAAGAGACAAGGAAAGTAAAAGTTAGACTTTTTTAAAAAAATAAAATATACTAGATTAAACCAGTAAAACTCATGTGGGCGTCAAAGCAGACAAATAAAGCAGACTCAATAGCCCTTGGTGAGTCTTCGTGAAGGCCTCTATAAGGACTCTGCACAATTCTTCCTCAAACATCTACCATTTCCTGTCACTACCCCTTCCTTCCTTTCACTTAGATTAAAAAAAAAAAAATTCCTTTGAAGAGACATGAAGAGAGAGAGGGCTTGCTCCCCATTCCATTCCATATGGAGGATGTAGAGATTAAACGCCTTTGCTTACATACTCCAGAGGGCTGGATCCCGCCTATAATGCCAGCTCTCCACAGGGGTGGCTGATGGCCCTGACAATCGAAGGGAAGCCGGAGGAGAACAGGTGCAGCTCAAACTCCTTGTAGCCTGGCAAGGCTTCCCCCTCTCCTGCCAGGTCAAATTCTACCCAGGGGGCAGGTTCCAAATCAAATCATTCCTCCCCCGACAAAGGCTTCCTTCATTTGCTCCTTACATGTCTCAGATGCCATAAAAAATTATTCTCTCTCCTCTACTGACCACAAATCCCTCAACTACATCTCTGAGACTTTTGCATGTCAATCTCCAATAAGAGGTTTCTGCAATAATTGTCACCAAATCCCGTTCTCTCAAGAAGAAAAATCACTTAAGTGCAGAAGCTATGCCTGGCTGAAGCTGACAAATACAAATTATTTGTCTAAAGAAAAATTTAAGGCAAGTAAGTAAATAAGCTACCACAAAAGGAAGTCTTGAATAAAGACAAACATAGCTGAAGGAGTCCAAGCTGGAGTAAGTCAGTGTCCAACATGTAATGAAGACTTTTACACATAGAGCAATGCCTTGAATATATAAAAGAAAGGAGATGGCCAACAACTGAGGGTAACTCAGAACCAGGCAGTGCTGGACATTTTCCAGGAAGATCTCTTTCAATCCCCAAAGTAATCCTTGAAATAGATGCAACTGTTACCTCCATCAAGTATTGGAATGGTAAGGAAAATGAGTGGCAGAGAACTTTCTATGAGCACATGGAATTGACTTCTAATCTAAGCAAAGACCATCCAGCTACTGTGCCTGACCGTCACGTTCTAATACATCTACAGAAGACCCCCAACATTCTGGCCAAACCAAGAATGATATGCTACCTCCTCAAGACCGGAGGAAGAAGAAGATTTGTAAAATAGCTCAAGACCTAAAAACCACACAAGTGAAGGGCAACATATGGATACACATCGCAGTCTCCAGTATATTTTGAACCTGACCCTCTGAAAGCAACAAAGTCCTGGGGTTTAAAAGAAAGAGCAAAGCTACTGAGGAGCCTGTGCCCTTTCATAACTCACCTCATGGCTCCAGCTGGAACCTGCACATCCTTGCACTGAAGCTGCGCTCCTAGTTGCACTGTTATTTTGTGAGTGACGGGAATGTGGCTGTTCCCTTGACTGTGAGCGTTACAAACGACAGTAGAGCCTCCATGTTGACTCCATTGGCATATTCCTTCCAGAAAAGGTTAAAGACCATTTAGAGAAGTACCGGGTGTGAAAATACAACTTGAATGGCACCGGGGAGTATTCAGGGGCCAATCTTAATGATACTGATCCTCAGATGAGGGATCCTGTAGTAAACAACCTCTTGATTCTGTGCAAAACATTTTTAATTTCATGCCCTGCTAATCACACAGCTGTTAAATTCCTCTTCCCATCAGTTGTAAAAAAAAATAAATAGATAATAATTGTAATAATAATTTAAGAAACAGTTGGGCCTGAAACAAAATTTGAGCCCTAATGAATTTTCCCATCTGGAATTAATAATGTAGTAGATGGTGAAATTGCCTGGATTGGGTTGATGTAAACTTATCTCACATTATTTTAAGTATCAAAATGGAAAGCTCTGAACATCAAAAGCTTGTGACGTGCTGGCCACAGAATGTAGTCCACACTGCGCTCTCAGAGGAGCCTGGCACCTGGTGTTTTATTCCAACAGACTTTAACAACTCATTTCCTTCCCGGTGACCTCGTCTCCTTTCAGATCTAATTGGCGTGACACACACAGAAGCTCTGACTATACTTGGCTTTATGGGCTTGAGGGCCCAGATGCTGGGGAGAAGAAAATTATCCTGGTAACATGTTAGCTATCAAAGGATAAAAATTACAAAATAAAAACTATCACTAGTGCCATCAATAACAACAAGAGCTTAAGAGGAAAAGATGGACAGGAACTTTTAAATAGTATGAGGCAAAAGGAAGAAAAAAATCCAAAGAAATCTGAAGTTACAAGCCAACCAGAGAAGAGAGAGGGGCCAAGGAAGGAAAAGGAAAACTGCTTAAAGAAGTAACCAAAGAAAAAAATTCTCTAGAGAGAAAAACAAATATACAAAACAAAATAAAATAAGCATGGAAGATGAACCAGAATATTAACAAAGGATCTTCAAAGGAGAGATTCTCATCTTCCTACATACCTCCTTTCCCACAATTGGAACTGTAAAACATGAGAGAATGCCTGGAGGATTGACACACTGCCCCTTCGCCTGGCATGTTCCCGCCCTAAACTTCATATGGTGACCCGTGTCAGTATCCAAGGTGCCCCCCCCCCATAACCATCTATTTCATTGGTCCCTCCCCCACAGCCACATCCATCTGCAGGGCCCCGGAGCTGGCCATCATACCCTCCTCCTCTGTCACTTTTTTGCTTTGCTTATTACCACAGCTCGTTATTTTCAGGTGAATCACAGTCTCCAAGAGGAACGCAAGCAAGCAGTTAGCCACTACTTTCTTCCTTAGTGGTAGGCCCATGCTTTCAAATCAGATACACGGGGAATGGATATTTCCTTAAGAAAATCTGGAAGAAATTTACTTTTGAAGGTATTGTGGGTGTAGAAAACTTAATTTTTAAGGACTTACAAATTTTACTCGCCATAATTTCTCTACAGAAGCCCTCTCAATGATAATCACTACTTCTATTCCATGGCTCTTTGCAAACTGACGTGAGAAGTTCAGATAATGAACCAAATACTCAAAATCACAGTCACAGTCTATTTGGAGAAAATGACTGCACACATGCTACTTTGTTCCTGTGATCTGAGCCACAAGTATTGGTGTGAGAGTCATTTCCAGGAACCTGAAAGACCTTTCCTGAAATCACAGCATCCCCACCCGCCACTCAGCATAGCAGAGAAAACAAACAGCATTCCTTTCCTGCTTCATCACCAATGATAAACAGCACCAGTCCACTGTACAGAAATAAACAAAGCACCAACTGTAATTGCCTGTGAATGCCACTGCACTGGAACAGCACTCCATATACCTATTATCTCATTCTATCTTTTCCATGAGATTCGGCAAGAGAAGAAAATGAAAGATTCCAGAGATGAGAAAACTCAAAAGTCCCTAAGATAAGATTTGCCCAAGGATGTGGCAGGACTTCAGAATCCTTATCCAGACATTTATCCAC
>PVKB01007773.1:0-27438 GCA_004027205.1 Ctenodactylus gundi
ACTTCAGGACCCAACTCTGAACGCAGCGGCTCAAACAGCGCTCTGGGAGGCTGAGGCAGAAGGACCCAAAGTTCAGGTGGAGCCAGGAGTTAACAACTTAGCGAGACTCTGTCTCAAAGTCAAAACTAAAACATAATTGGGCTGCAGCTACATTTTAGTGTGAGAACCCTGGTTCAATCCCCAGTACCACCAAACCAAACCAAACCAAACCAAACCAAACCAAACCAAACCAAACCAAACCTACCAAAATGACCCTGCTCTTGCGTCACTTCCAGGCCTCTGTGTTCCCTGCACCCTGGGCTGGGTCTGCCCCATCTCGAGAGCTGTGGGAGGGAGGCGGGGGCTGTCTCTGTCCAATGCTAGCACCCCCGGTGCCCAGCTGTGGCCTCTGGGTATCGGCGGACGAACAGATGAGCTGACGACAGGATAGATCACGCGTGTTCCCTTGGAAACTCGTGAGGGGCCTGATGGCCTAAAGAGACCTGTGGCATCACTTGGAGGTCACCGGCACATAGGGCATGGCATAACAGGCCAGGACTCCAAAGTCCCAGGCCACTGGGACAGAGTCAGGGGGTTCAAAGCCAGGTGGAGGCAACAGACCCTGGTGCTGGCCGCTGCAGAGAGGAGCCATGGGGCAGGGGCACACGCCACACTGGGCTGGCCAGTCCTCCACTGGGTCGCTATGGCCCTGACGCCGGTGTCTGCAGCACGTACACCTCCTCCACTGCCCTGCTTAGCGAGACTCAAGGGTCGTCTGGCACAGGGACAGCGACGTGGGCCACATCTCAGCTCCAGAAGGCAAGAGGCGCCCATTCTGTCTGGGGACTCATGGGAGGGAGGCTCTGGCAGAGAGGTTAGGACAGAGGTCAAAGGCAGGGAAGGCTGGGGTCAGAGGTGAGCATGGGAACAGCAGGCAGCAGCCCTGGTGGGGCAGGCTGGCTATGAGACTGTGGGTAGGGGAGGGCGCTGTCCCAGAGGCTGAGGGACGGCTCAGCTCTGGTGGTTCCTCAGTGTCTGCACAGATGGAGCAGGACCCCCGATCCAGGGTCGTCCTTGAGACACATGGGGTTCTGTGCCACATAGCACCAGGGATGGCCGGTCCTGGAACTGGATGGCAGAGAGCATCAGGACCGGGAGGCGGCCATCTGGCCACAGCCATCGGAGGATGGTGTTACGGTGCCCGCTGCTGCCATTCCCAAGCTCCAGGCGTCTGGTGCAGTCTACTGTCCTCGTCCTCTGCTCCCTCCCGCCCGGAGCTGCTTGCCACAGACCTGCCCAACAGGCCACAGAGCACGGGACAGAGGCAGCGAGGGTGACTGAGTCCATGCCCTCTGGCCACCGAGCTGGGAACTCGGTGCTGTGGGAGGCCAGGACAGACTGCCTGTGGGTGGGTGTTGTTATCTCTGGCCTTGGCCATGAAGCCAAGCCCCAGGAGCACCTCCCAACCAGAGGACAGCAGCCTCAGAGCCCATGTTTACTGACTGACTCCCCGCGGAGCCACTGTCTGCTCTGGCAGTATAAGTATCCAGATCCCCCCAGCTGGGGCTGTAGCGGCCAGCACAGCTGCCAGATCACACTCAGCACCTGGACCCAATGTGGCCACTCCTGCAGGTAGGAGGAGGCATGGCCAGGCTGGGTGGGGGCAGCGGGGCAAACGGACCCTTAGCTTGTCCCGGGAGGGGAGACAGGAGCCCGAGGCGGGGATGAGTCTTGGGACCCCTCGGCTGCACTGAGGGGGGTAAACCTAGCCAGGAGGGGGTGTCCACACTGGCCCCTGATGCAGCCTACGTGGCCTGCCTGCAGAGAGCAGAGTATTCTCCGAGTATTCGGAGGTCCACACGGGGTCAGCAGTCTGGACCTAGGGGGCAGGGGCGAGAGGACTGAGGCTAGGAAGAGGCAGGCTGCGCTGAAGGCCCTCGGCTAAGGACCCCACTGCTGCGCCTGCTTCGTGACTCAGTTACTCCAGGAAGGGAGCGCGGGCCCCAGGAGAGCTCTGAGCAGGGCAAGCTGAGGCTCGGAGAGGGGATCTGAGCAGAGCAGCCAGGGACCGGCCAAGCGGGGAGCGGGGCCCAGGACCCGGCCAGCGGCTTCCAGCAACTCCTCACCCTTAGCCCCAGGCTCTAGTCCTTCCTTGTGGGACGGCAGGCTTATAGGCAACCGACAGCGTTGCCTTGAGGTCAGAGTTCAAGGCTGCGCACACACATGGGCTGCCGCAGGGATATTCCCACAGCACGGGCATTCCCAACGCTCACCACGCTGACTCCAGCGAGATCTGGAGATTTGGGGAGACTGGGGCCTGGTCTGGAGGGGCAGACTACAGGCGTGTAAGTTAGGATTACAGGCGTGTACTGGGGGTTTACCACACCTTCCACACCTGGATCCCAGAGAGGTTGATCCCCGGGATGGACCTGGAAGGATCTATAAGACACTTCCTGGCTTCCTTGAGGACGAATCCCAACTTGTCCTGACTTGGCTTCCTGTCTGTGATGTCATGAGGAGCCGCCTCCACCTCTGCCTCTGCCATGTGCTTCCACGGCTGCCGGCCGCCCCTGAGTGGACTGTGAGCTTCTGAAACTGTGAGCTAAAATAAACCTTTCCTCCCCTAAATATGTGGATGTCGGGTATTGAGTCACAGCAACGGGAAAGTAACTAAGACAGTCGGGAATTACCCAAGGCAGAGGTCACAGAGAGCGCAGGCAGAGCAACACGCCCCTTCACACCTGTCGCCATGGCTGTGACTACACAGCCAGAGAAAGACACAGAGGAGGGGGGATGGGAGGCCTGTGGGGCAGGTGGGACAGGGTGCGGCCACCTCAGAAGGCTGCGGAAGAGGCTCTAAAAAGACAGATGCTAACTCCCCATGCACCTCAGAAATCCCACCTCACACTCCAGGAACAAAAGTCTTTACCCACGCAGATGTGGGTCCAAATGCCCCCACAGTGGAAGCAGCCCAAACGTACACTGGTCAGCGATAGGCCAATGAAGCAGGGTACTGGGCAGCCACACAAAGGCTCAAGTGCTGACTCACTATGCCCCATGTGGCAGAGCCGTGGAGACAGTGTGCCCAGAGGACGAGGCAGGCAGAGGCCCACATGTGGAAGGATCCCCAGGAAACCTTCAGCTAAGGTGAACACCGAACGGGAGAGGCGGGCGGTGGCCGGGGCTGGGAGGGACAGCCCACACCTGCCTCGGCCGCACCCCACGCTCACTGAGAGCTGCCGAACTCTGCCCTTGGCGCTGTGAGGACGAAGTTAGGGCACCTGTTCCTGGGGACAGCTGGGCTGGCCGTGCGTCTTACTCCGCTGTCCCTGTGACTCAATACCTGACGCACCAACTGGGGCGGAAGGATTACTTCAGCTCACAGTTTCAGAAGGTCTCAGTCCCTTCATGGGTGGGTGGCTGGACAATGGTGGAAGCACATGGTGGGCGTGGGGCCCTGTCCAGCGGCTGGAGCCGGACCCGGAGGTTCTCAGAGCGTGGCAGGCCGAAGCCAAGTCTCAGAGCACAGGCAGACCAAGCTCACATCCCGCCAAGTCAAGCCCCAGCGTCCGCCCCTTCCAGCCAGGTCCCACCCCCAACAGCACACAGAATTCACAGGTACACTAGGTCTTGGGGCGTACTGAGGATCCAAGCCACACAGTGCACACACGTGCACATGGACGCGTGTCTCTAGGGCCTTCCCTCGGAGCCCCACTCACAGCCCGTTTAACTTCTGATTTTGAAACAGGTTCTTGCTACGTCACTAAGTTACCCAGACTGGGCTCAAACTTGCAATCCTGCCTCAGCCTCCTGGAGTGCTGGGGTGACAGGCCTGTACCACTGGGCCTCAGCTAGAGTCCAGGTTTTGAACAGGGCCGTTCTGTGTTCAGGCAAGGCCCCTGGGAGAGTCAAGCGGAGAGCTGCACAGCCTGAACAGCGCCCCATGGCTGCCCTTCCCTCAGGCAGGACCCCGCCTACGCCCTGCCAAGCCCTGAGCCAGGGCTTGCTCTTGCTGCAGGCGCCTGGGGACTCTGGGGCAACAGACAGGCACCACAGGAGATGAAAGGCCCCGCAGGAGGAAAAGCAGCTCAGGCACAAGCACGGGATCCAAGCGTCACCAGAGCAGCACCCAGTCAGGGCCTGTGGTGCAGGCTTGCCGTGCTGGCACTCCAGGAGCGGAGGCACAAGCACGGGATCCAAGCGTCACCAGAGCAGCACCCAGTCAGGGGCTGTGGTGCAGGCCTGCCGTGCTGGCACTCCGGGAGCGGAGGCACAAGCACGGGGTCCAAGCGTCACCAGAGCAGCACCCAGTCAGGGGCTGTGGTGCAGGCCTGCCCTGCTGGCACTCCGGGAGCTGAGGCAGGAGGCCCACAGGCTCGAGCCAGCCTTGGCAACCTCACGTTAGCAAGACTGTCTCAAGACAGAAGGTAAGAAGGGCTGAGGATACAGCTCAGTGCTGAGACTTGGGTTCAGTTCTCAGGACTGCAGACAGACAAACAGAAAGCAAAGGCTAGCTGCCCTTGCCCCGCCCCCCACGTGGCCCCCTGCAGGGATGGCAGGGCGGTGGGCTGGGCTCCCGGCACTGGAGACCAGCAGGCGCCCCTGCTGGATCACCCGGCCCCACACGGAGCCACACTGCGGGGCTCCGGGCCCCTCCCACTGGCCTCTCTCTGTGCTTTGGGCCACACGGCTGTGGGGAGGAGCCGGTGACCGTGCCGCTCCTTGAGGCTTGGCGTGCAGTGGCGTGCATGGGCTCTACCATCATGGCACGGTGTCAGAGGTGACACACACGCCCAGGCTGCCTCCCTGACCTACAGAGAGGAACGGGGCGCACGGCCCCGAGGTGGCAGGCCCCGGGGCTCAGGGCAGCGCGCTCAGAGCGCTGCGGCATGCCCTGCTTTCTTGGCAGACAGGATTTTCTGATTAACGGACACGTCAACTGGGGAGTGGTATCGACCTGCTGTGTCTCGTGCTCCTCCGCCTCTGCCTGAGCTCCTATTGCCGCCACGCGTGACGGACCCCATGGGCAGAGCCTGTGGGGACATGTGGGGCCAGAGTGCTCCATGTAGCCACCCTGCCTGGTGGCCGATGGGTGGCAGACCCACAGGACGCCAGGGCTGCTAAGGGTCCTACCTGCCACCTCCTTGGACGATGGCAGGCTGGCGGCAGCCTCCAGCTGGGACGGCGTGGGGCCGCCCCGCTCCACGGTGTGCAGAAGCCCACGCAGACGCTCGCACTCCTCCTGCAGCTGGTCCCGCTCCTCACGCAGACGCCGCTTGGCCAGGCTGGCTGGGTTCGAGCTCATGTGCAGCACTTTGGTTCTGCCCTGGTCGTAGTCACCCTGTGGGGCCGGGGACAGCATGGTCACCATACAGGCTTCGGGGGTGCAGACAGAGAGGGGACGCTTGCGGCCTCAGGGGAGACTCGAGCACACCGGTGGCTCCGAGGCAGGGGCAGGCCAGGGGAGCCCTTTCCCAGCGCAGGGGTGTCTTGACGACTCGCCGACCTGGAGCGAGCCCGTTGACTTCCCTGGAGGAGTGACTGAGCTGACTGAGGGGGAAGAGAAAAGTGGCCCCACGGCCCTGGGACACGAAGAGCCTCAGCGCACACAGGTCACACTCATTAGAGAGGCTGCGACGGAGGCCGACATGGATGGCCTGGGCCCTACCTGCCCTGCCGGTGGCCAGGGTCCTCCCACTGCCCCACAGGTACAGGGCCAGGCCGGAAGACACACACAAGCCCTTGTTCCTTAGAAAGTGGGGGCCTTCCCGGCAAGATGGTGGTGCAGTAACAGCTATTTGATATTTTCTTGTAGGCTCACTCAGAGATTTGAGATTATAGTTAAAAACTACCTGTTCAACTTAGCTGGGAGAGGAAGGACATCCCCTGCAATTGAAAGGAGGCCACAGGAAGGTCAGAAAACTCGCAGATCCACCAGAAGCTAAAGAAAATCAACCCAGGAAGCCACCCCAGGCTGACTGTGAAGGGCCGTGAGCTGCTGGCACCTGCAGCCCGAGGTAACCAGGAGCCGAAGCCTCAGACTGAGGTCAGCGGGGATCCCGGAGAAGTGGGGACGGACGGCAGCTGATGGTCCTCGCATCCAGCAATGAGCCAGTGGGCGGTATGAGCGGCAGCCACACTGCCAGCTTCCCCTCCAAATGGCCTCCCGGGATGAGACCAGCTTGGGAGGACAGCTCGGAGCTAAAACACAGGTGGCACAGGGAGGAGCCATTTTAAAAAGAGACCACGTTGGAACTACTTGGAATAAAAGCAGCCAGAGATGGGCACATCAGGGTTTTGGGGACACTCTTCAACAGTGCCTAGGAAGAAACTGGCACTGGAGACCACTGCAGAGAGGAGGGGAAGACCGCCAGCCTCCTGAACGGCTGGGTGGCAGCGGGAGCCCTGCCCTCGAGGTGGGGAGGCCAGGACAGGCCAGAGAGCTCTGCAGAAGGGGCTGGGTGCGAACAAGACACGTCAGAGGCCAGGGAACTGCCAGGTCCCCTCCTTACTGCCTACTCCCAGCACCGCACCAAGAGGACTCCTGCCTTTCCCCGAACACCCTCATACAAATTCAAGCAGAAACCTGTCGGCTGCGCCATTAACGTGACGCTCCTCAGCAACAGAACCACGGGAAGACAAGGCAACAGGGCACAGACAGAAGGGCTTGAGACCCCAGAAACTCACGTCATGGGCCTGGTATGGTAGAGTCCATAGGGAAGGATGTCTAACACCAAACGGCCGAGTCGGTTTCTGCGAGCAGCCAGTTCAAACAAGACAGTCTTAAGGAAAAGCAGGTGACGATCAGCAGGCTTAAAGAGGAGCTCGCCCAGCAGACAGCAGCCCCAATGGACACGAAGCTTACTACGCACAAGGAGCCCCAAACGGTAAGCTGGCTGAGGTAAATAAGGAAACGTGAGGTATGAAGGAACTTTTTTCTATCAAGAAGAGGAAAATTTGAAAATAAACCTAGCTGAAATTCAGGATATGAAAAATTCATATGTAAGCAGGGGAAGTCAACTTCACTACTGTGAGGACAGAGTCTCAGACCTTGAAGACAAGGCCAAGGGAACAAATGCCATAATTACGCATGTCTCCAAAATTACAAATGAGCAAAGTAGCTTGACAGAATCAATGCTGGATGGTTCAAAGAGAATGCTGTCAGAATTATGGGTGGGGAAGAAACAGCAGAAAACAGCACCAAAGCTATAAGGAATTTATTCACTGAAATCATGCAAGAAAATTTCCTGTATGTAAGAAAATAATATTCAGGCACATGAAGCTTACAACAAATAACCTTGACCAGAAAAGCAATCTGCCACAACACAACATAATTGAAACCTTATAAATTCAACATAAAGAGAGAATATTAATAGCATAAGAGAAAAACAGACATTATTTTACCAAGAGAAACTCATTCAAATTAAGGCAGATTTTGCAATGCAAACCTTAAAGGCCACAAGAGCCTGGAGCAACAGCTTTCAAGCCTTAAAAGAAAGCAAGTGTCAATCTAGGTTGTTGTATGGAGCAAAATTATCCCTGAAAATCAACGAAGTGTGAAATGAAAAAGGTGAAAATCATAACAGTCGCTGCTGAAATCCAGAGAATTATAAGAAAGCATTTCAAGAAAACCTAAAGGAATCTGTGACCACTATCCCAGCACTGCAGAAAATACTTTAAGGAATCTTAGAGACAGACAGACAAGCAGTACCAAAGACAACAGAGGAAAGGAGACGTCTAAAGAGAAAGTATAACAAAAAAAAAAAAAAGCAAAAAAACTAACACTAGAAGAATAAGACAGGATTTAGTAAAATTCTCACAATAGTTACCCTTAATGCTAATGGTCTTAACTTGCCAATCAAAACATACAGGTTGGCAGAACGAATCAAAAACAAGACTCAATCACTTGCTGTCCACAAGAGATGCCCTTCACCCACAAAGAAGGACACAGACTGAAGGTAGAAAGCTAGAAACTCATACTACACGCTACTGGAGCCTGCAGACCAGCAGTTCTCAGACCCTGCAGGTATCAAATCAAAAGAGATCAGAAGAGAAAAAGATGGACATTGTATGTCTGTAAAAGGAGCAATCCCACAGGTAGAGCTCACAATTATAAATATATATGCACCCAATGTTGCCACACCCAGTTACATACAACAGAAATCACTGGACATAAAGGACCAAACTCACCCCAGTACAGTCATACTAGGGGATTTTAATACCCGACTCTCATAAATACACAGGTCAATCAGATAAAAAATCAACAAAGCAGTATCAGAGCTAAATCACAACATGGAACAGATGGAGTTAACAGACATCTTAACAGTTTATTCAATGTCAACAGAATAAGCCTTTTTTCTCAGAAGCACAGGAGACTTTTTCTAAAAATAGACCACATTCTTAAACATAAGACATGAATAAATACAAAGGAATTGAAATCATTCCCCATATACTTCCAGATAATAGTTGAATAAAACTAGAAATCAATAGCAGAACTAAGAAACTATATAAATATATGGAGATTAAATATTAAATTATTGAATAAGCAATGGGTCACAGAAGAAACCAAGGAAGTAATCAAGAACTTCCTAAAGTCATATGACAGTGGAAGCACATCATACCAGAACCTGTGGGACACACTGAAAGCCATACTAAGAGGGCCATTTACAGCTATGAGTGCACACATGGAAAATACATGGCAATCTCAAATTAACAATCTAATGACGCAGCTCAAAAGCCCAAGAGAAACAAGAACAAGAGATGTCCAAAGGTAAAAGAAGGAAGGGAATTACAAGAATCAGAGCATAGATCAATGAAATTTAAACTAAAAGAATACAAAAGATCAAGGAATCAAAGAATTGGTTCTTTCAGAGGATAAATAACATTGATAATCCTCTAGCCAAACTCATTAAGAGGAAAAAAAAAATCACATCAATGCAACCAGAAATGAAAAAGGTGAAATCACAACAGACACTGTTGAAATCCAGAGAATTATAAGAAAGTATTTCAAAAAGCTATATTCCAACAGATTCATGAACTCAGAAGAAATGGATAAATTTCTTGAAACATATGATATACCAAAACTGAGCCAAGAAGAAGGTACAGAAACCCCGAACAGAGCAATAACCAGGGATCAAATTGCGGCAATAATAAAGGATCTACCAACAAAGAAAGGCCAAGGACCTGACGGATTCACTGCAGAATTTTATCAGAACTTTAGGGAAGAGTTAGCGCCAATGCTCACAAACTCTTCCATGAAATTGAGAGAGAGGGAACACTGTCCAACTCCTTGCTGGAAGCAGGTATCATCTTGATCCCTAAAAAGATAAACAAATTATTTAAAAGATCATAATTAAGATCAAGTTAGCTTCATCCCAGGAGCGCAAGGCTGGTTCAACATATGAAGTCAATTAATGTAATACACAGCATCAACAAAAGCAAGGACAGAAAACACATAATCATCTTAATAGATGCATAAAAAGCTTATGACAAAATGCAATACCCCTTTCTGATCAAAACGCTGGTGAAAGTAGGTACAGAAGGACTCTGCCCCAAGCTCACAGGAGCAGTTTATGAAAACCCGACAGCCAACATCATCCTAGAGAAGAGTACCTGAAAGCACTTCTCCCCGGTTTAGGAACAAGACAAGGACATCTACTCCAACCACTCCTATTTAACGAAGTGCTTACTCCTTAGCCAGAGGGATCAGCAGAGACTGGAATACAGGCACAGGAAAGGAAGAAGCCAGACTATCCTCATTCGCAGATGACACGATCCTTCACAGAGGGGACCCCAAAAACCCCACCAGAAGACTCGAAGACCTAATAAACAAAGTCAGCCAAGTTGCAGGATAGAAAATCAACACACAGAAATCAGTAGTATTCCTTGCCCGAGTTACTTCTTTGTTGCTGGGACTCAATACTCGACATCCACAATATAAGGGGAGGAAAGATTTATTTTAGCTCCGTTTCAGAAGGTCATAGCCTGCTCACGGGTGGGTGGCTGGTACCTGGTAGAATCACACAGTGGGGCCGGAGCCAGAGGCAGAGGCAGAGGCAGAGGCAGTACACAGGGGACAGAGATCCTCACAGCATGGCAGAACAGAGACAAGACTGGAAGAGCAGAGCCAGCACCTGCCCTGCAGGCCAGGCCCCAAGTCTGCACCCCTTCCAGTAAGGCCCCGCTTCCCAACAGTATACAGTACCCATAGGCGTCTCAGGCTTTTGGGGGACATTTCTGATCCAAACCACAACGTTTCTGTACAGTGACAATGAAAAAAAAAAAAAAAAAACAAAGAAAACACAGAGGGGCTGGAGGAATGGCACAGCAGGTAAAACACTTGCCTAGCAAGCTCAAGACCCCGAGTTTGATTCCCCAGCACCACATAAGCTGCACATGGTAGTGCATGCCTATAATCTCAGCACTCAAGAGGCTGAGGCAGGAGGACTGCCATGTGTTCAAGCTAGAGTGGGCTACACAGTAAGTTCAGGACCAGCCTGAGCTACAGAGTAGGACTGTATCTCAAAAAAAGGAAGAAAAAAAAAAAAAACAAAACAAAACACAGAAGATAGATTGCAAAAGCAGTTCTATTCACAGTTACCTCAAAGAAAATTAAACACCTAGGAACCGACCTGATGGAACAAGTGAAGGATCTCTATTCTGAGAACTACAGTACTCTGAAAAATAAAATCAAAGAGAATTTTAGAAAATGGAAAGAATCCCCTGTTCCTGGACAGGCAGAACCAGCACTGTCAAATGGCCATGCTGCCTAAACACCGACATACAGATTCAATGCAATCCCAATCAAGACACCAACAGCATTTTTCACAGAACTAGAAAAAATTTATGCGGAACCACATGAGGCTCAGAATAACCAAGCCATCCTAAGCAACAAAGAAAAGCCGGGGCATCATCATACCAGATATCCAACGATACAATGCAGCAACAGTGACGGAAACAGCGCGGCGTGGGCACAAACAGGCGGGCGGCTCAACGGAGCAGAGCCGGGGACGCAGCCCGGGCACCTTCGGCCGTCTGATTTGTGACAAAGGGGCCAAAAATGGACACCTGAATAAAGACAGCCTCTTCAACAAATGGTGCTGGGAAAACTAGCTAACCACAGGCAGAGGCTGAAACCAGACCCGCAAGTTTCACCGTGCACTAAAATCAAATTAAAATGGATCAAAGACCTAGACATTAAAATGGAAACATTGAATTTGTTGGAAGAAATATAGGCAAACCCTAGAAGACGCAGGCATAGGCAAGGACTTTCCCAATAAAACACCAAAGCACAGGAGATATTACCAAGAACAACAAATGAGATGACACAAAATTAAAAAGCTTCTGCACGGCAGAGGAAATGGTCAACAGGGTGGAGGCAGCGCCGTGGAGCGGGAAGACGCCTGTGCCAAGTACCCCTCAGACAGGACTGAATAACAAAAAAGAATAACAAAAAAACGGAAACAAACTAGACCCTTCAACATAAAGGACACAATCAAAAAACGGGAATCTGAAACGAGTCAGGAGCTCTCAGCAGAAGTCCGAATGGCCAATAAATGCATGAAAAAATGTTCAACATCTTTAGCCATCAAAGAAATGCATATTTAAACAATGCTGAGGTTCCTTCTAACCCCGTTAAGAGGGGTGATAGTAAGAACTGGAAAACCAACAAACGCTGGCGAGGCCGTGGGGAAAAGCGCCCTCCTACACTGCTGGTGGGCCTGCAAACTGGTACAACGGCTACGCAGAGTGTGGAGATCGCTCCAATCACTGGAAGAGATGTTCAATCTGACCCAGGCGTACCTCTTCTGGGTATCTTTCCCAAGAGTTAGAGTCATCACACAAGAGTGGCCAACGCACACCTACGTTTACGGCAGTACAGCTTCTAACAGCCGAATCGTGACAGAAGCCAATATGGCCAGCCACAGGAGAGTGGGTAAAGGTGTGGTGCACATCCACAACGGAGCACCACCCTAAGAAAGGACAAATCTGAGTTATCCGTAGGAAGACGGTGGACCGTGAGACCACTATGCTCAGAGAGATGAGTGGGACCCAGAAAGGCACGTATGACAGTTTCCTTAATATGAGAAAACCGAGCCGCACAAAAGTAACAGATGAGTAATAAAGCAAGAGCACAGACCTTGTGGCGAGAAGAGGAAGTCACGGGGTGGCAGGGCAGAAAGGGGTATGATATATAAATTTAAAAATGCAAAAAAATTTTATGTAAGAGGGGGAAAAAAAAGAAATTGGGAAGGAAACCCCTGACACAGCCCAAGGCCACCCAGGGCCGCGATGTGAGATACAGGGCTGACCCTGCAGGGGCGGCAGCACACGCAACTCCGCACGTGCCAGTCGCAGGGGCTGCAGACCCAGCTGTGAGATGCAGTTCTACAGGAAGCTTGTGAGCACAGCCCTGTGCCTGTGGGAGAGAGAGGCTGGAGAGATCGAGACGTACGACCACCGTAAGGAGGCAACGTCCCTGCGGCAGGAGCGAGGGTGGCCCCCTAAGGTGGGGAAGCTGTGGCGTGAGGTGGGGAGAGAACACGTACACACACACACATGCATGCGCACACACACACATGTGCACGCACGCAGCATGGGCACAAAGCACCCATGCCTGCAGAAGAACCCTTGTCCAGATTACACAAAGAATTTGGAAACAAGTGAGAATACACTAGACTATCCCTCTGAGAAACGGGAGCAGGAGCCGGTACCTCACAGGGGATGAGACCCACAGAGCTGGCGATGACACGCAGGTGCCCACAGTCCCCGGGGAAGTCCACACTGCAGCTACACGCGGGCCTGCACACAGCAGCACATCTGTGGAGCCAGGAGGCCTCTGAAGGCACCACGGCACACGCCCCAGCCATGAGACCAGAGGTGCCCTGCAGCCTCCAGCTGACCAGGATGGACACCCACAGGGTCTGAGAAGCCTTGAGGCATCACAGCAAGGAGCAGCCACCTCCAGGGGTCCCACAGCTCCCCAGAAGGATGGCTGTCACAGGTCAAGAAAAGGAGAAGTCCTGGCGCTGTGGGCCCACGTGCAGAGAGCAGCTGCCCAGGCTGAGCGAGGCCTCAGGCCTGGCTTGGCAAGGGCAGCGCACCCATGGCCCAAAGACGTGGTGCCCTCCTACCTCAGGTGGTGTGTCACTGGGCAGAAAGCGATTCCTTGGGTCACAGAAGCCAGTGGCCTCTGTCAGGAAAAGCTGCCAGGGCACAAAGCCAAAAGCCCGGCTCTGCCCACTACACGCACAGGGCTTCCCTCTGCCTCCCCTATGACCAGGGCTCCCACCACCCACAGCAGAGGGGAACGGCACCTACTGCTCAGACCAAGGGGCCCACAGGAGAGGCCGGGCCCAAGGGAGCGCCAGCCTCAGGAGCTCACGCTCCCACGGCCGCTGTCCTCCTGACAGGCATTTGGGCCTGTGCTGAGCTGTGCCCACTCGGCACTTCTCTGGGCCACTGGCCAGCTACCCAGAATCCCAGGGTCTGCCTCCCGAAGGACGGGGAGCCCAGGAAAACAGAGCAAGGTCCCCCTTGCCGAGTGCCCCCGCCGGGACATGCCATCTTGATGTCCCTTCACACAGCCAAGCCCCCAGCGGAGGCGGCAAGTGGGGACAGCAACGTCACAGTGAACCAGAGACACAGGGCTCCGAGGCTACAGCGCCACCACCTGAGACGAAGGCGGTGTGCACACGCAGCTCCAGGAGGGCTGGGGGGCAGCGCTGGGCAGCCTGGGGCTGGGGGAGCCCACACAGGCTCGGAGAAGGGCTTTCTTGGGACCCTTGTACTCTTGGAAGTCTGCTGAATCACAGGCTGTCGGGGCGGAAAGGGACCGCTCTTGTATCCGCAGGATATGTTAAGTACGTGAAATTCGCTGCCCAGGCCATCTGGGAGCCCCGGCTGCAGGCCCCAGGCCTGTCCTGGGGTGGGCATGCCCCAAACTCCCTCCTGAGTGGAGCAGAAAAGCTGGGAAGGGTGAGAGGGCGGCTAGCACTCTCCAAGGCCGGGCCCTGCTCAGTGTCTAGCTTCCCAGCTACAGCGAGGAAGCTGGCAGACAGGAGCACCGACGGGCGCGGGCACAGACAACAGGAGCAGTCAGAGAACTGCACGGGCCCCCACGCCTCCTCCTTAAAAAAAAAAAAACATACGATATGATATGGAATATACACGTAAAGTGGTTCTTAGAAGCAGGCAGGCCGAGTCTGGCCGACCAGGCTGTGAACGCCGCCCTGTCCTGCCCCAGGGCACCATGGCAAGCGGCAGCAGGTCTCGTGGGGCTGCGGGTGCGGGCGCGGGCCTTGCTGTTGCCACGGCCCCTCTCCTTCTTCCTCAGGCATGCAGCAGAGGCACAGGGACCACGCACAGGGCCGGGCCTGCCAGCCCTGGTGTCCTCCCTTCCCCGAGCCAGGTATGGCATCCAGGGGAAAGGTGGGAAGCACCCTTGCCCACAACATGCCGGTAGACTGCACAACGACTATGGCCTTGAGCAGAGGACAGCGCAGGACCAGCTCCTAGACAAGAGGGCGGCGGAAGCCTGGCCACCGAAGCCCTCGGCAGACTGCAAAGTCCCGGTGGAGCCAGGGTATGTCAGGCAGGCTTCCCTTGCCCGACGCCGAAGACGACAGAATCCTGCAGAGGGGGCCATACGGGAGGGGACCAGGGCACCTAGAGGGACAGGTGGGGCCAGCTCGGTCCAGAACACCCGGGAGGTGGCCCAGGCCGTTCCTTGCACCCAAGCGTAAGGTGGCCGCAGTGCCAGCACCTAGGCCAGGGCGAGGCTCCTCAGCCGGCGTGGCCCAGTGAGACAGGAGTGACACAGCCCTGAGTGTCTGCAATGGCACCAACTCTCCCGCCCGCCTTCTCCAGAGGCACCAGCGCCCTCCTGATGGCCTCAGAAAGCCTGGGCCTGGGACGCGAGGCTTGGCACGGCACGAGGGAACGCAAGGCTGCCAGGAACAAGCAGCAGCAGCAGCACACTCCTGCACGCACTGCTGGCGGTGCCCACTCCCGACGGCAGCTGGGCAGGGCGGGGGCGGCCGGTGAGTAGGGGGCAGTCTGGAGGCATGGAAAGGGGACACATGAGGGGAGGAGGCGTGCTCGGGCCTCTGGGGATCTCGCCCGCCCTACTGCCCCAGGTCAGGCCTGGGGACCCTGCTTGAGAAGGTCTGCCCGGGGCCCAGGTGTCCTGGGGCGAGGCTCCCTGAGAGCCAGACACCCAGGGCACGCTCAGTCCCCTCCACCCATCTCTGCCGTGAGCCAGCCGCCCACGCTCACAGGGCAGTCGGTTTGCATCTGGAGTCCGGAGGGTGTGGCTGGGCTGACCGGGGGGCAGCTGCGCCTCTGCCTGTCTGGAAGTTCTCCTCTGACTTGGGGCTGGCCTTGGGCAGGCCTCTTGCCTCTCTGGGCCCCTCCCTCTAGGAAGGAGTAGGGAGGGAGGGCCTGCCCTTCTCTGGGGTCAGCGGGCACCCCTACACATGCCCGCCTGGTGTGCGTGGGGGGATCCTCTACCCTCAGGCTCCAAGGGGCTCTCCCTCTGTGCCCCGGGCAGGGCGTGGGTCACCCCAGGACCAGGCACTCCAGAAGGGTCCTGGGTGGCTGCTGCCACCCTACACCTGACGTGCATACTAAGACACCCTGCCGGAAAGAGGCAGCAACGCAAGGAGAATCAGAAGGTGCAGTTGAATAACCACGGGTCCTCATGCATATTTATAAGCCACCCAGCCTCGGACTAAATCAATACCGCTCCCGGCTGAGGGACTCAGCAGCAGCGAAGCAAGGGCACTGCGGGGACCCACGGGGCTGGGACAAGGCCAGACCTGCCCTACTCCCCGGCGGCCTCCGTGCGAGCCACCTGTAGCCCAAGCCCTGCTGGGCCACCCTCCAGCCCTAGCTCCACGGCTCTACAAGTCCCCCTTGGGAGGCAGGCAGCAAAGCCCACAGGTGTGACCCAGTCCCCGCTGGGCAGATGTGGTGCCTGTGCCTGGCCAAGGAGACAGCCAGGAAAGCCAGAACAGGGCCCAACACAACCTGCCCCAAGCTGGGCGTCTGCGCGCCAGTCCTCAGCCTCCCAGCCTGGGTCTCACGGGCCCACGACGGCCACCATTCTGGCCGTGTCTCTCTGGAGGAGCCTGCCACACGGGTGGAGGAAAGGGCAGGGCAGGGGAGGCGAGCCCCACCCACTGCGCCCTGTGTCTGTCACCCTGCTCTGGCCCACGCCACCTGGAGGCCAGCACACCGGCCTGTGTCGCCTCCCCGTCCCTGCTCAGTCCAGCAGACAGAACTGTGAGCGTGCCCATTCCAGGTATTGGGCTCACCAAGGGCCCTATCCCCAGAAGGCAGGTCAGGCGGCGCTGTGTGGGACCCTAAGGGTGAGATCTGCTGTCCTGCCCAGACCGAGTTGCTCTCTGGGATGGGGATGGCCCAGCCCACTGCCTAGAAACCTCGCTGGCCCCGGTCCGGCTCGCACTGCTCCCACCTGCCCCTGCCCCCACCGGCTGCCTGCAGGTGCCGCAGTCGGGACGCACTGGTGAGGCTTTGGCAAACTCCAGGTGTGAGGTGCCAATGGCCAAGGCTCCTGACCACTGTGACAGACTGTGGCTTGGCAAAACTCTCTCAGCTTGGCTCCAGGTGTGACCACTGCCCACCCAGGCTGGCCTCTCTGGGCCCCGTCAGTCTGCAGGCACTGCTTGGCATGTCCCAAGGGCCCTGTTTCAAGGGGCCTGCTTGTGCTTCTCAGCCTGGAGCCCACGGGTTCTTCCTGATGGCCCCTCTCACCTGGAGGGCCAGTGCTGGCTGGCCAGAAGGTGACTGGGACATCAGGTGGCCTCTGTACCCATGGGCTCCCCGAGGCCTCATCTGCTTCTGGCAGGAGCTGGTAGGAGGCCTCAGTGCAGGCCGGCCACTGTAGGGCCTGCTGGCAGCTGAAGGGCCTAGCAAGGGCCCCGAGCTACAGAAACCCGAGGCTTCACCTCCACCCCAGAGCGCTGAGTTATTCTAAGATCTGCCCCAAAAAGGCGGCTGCTATTTATTTCAAACCTAGATAAAATTCATATACCATGAAACCTCCACCATGACCATTTCCAAGTGCCTAGTGTGGTGGCGTTAAGTCACACTGCTCTGCCACTCTAGAAGCCCCTTCTCTTCCTAGACGAGTACTGTCCCTGCTGACACCAGCCTTCCCGCCCACCTGTGTCTCTGGGGACTGCAGCTGGGCAGGTCCTCGTGCGCCTGGCTGATATTGCCCAGGACAGCAGTGTCAGCACGCCCTTCCTCTGCGAAGCTGAGGCACCGTGACGCAGGCGGACCGTGTCCTTCCTGTGTGGCCCCTGCACTGGACACTTGTGAGCACTGTCCCTGCTTCTGCCCCAGGAAGCCTGGCAGTGCACCTACTCCGCGACGTGCGCCTAAGCTGGTCACACACACAGATTTCCTGTGGTGCAGAGGGTGGAATTTAGGCCTTGTGCAAGGTAGGCAAATGCTCTACCACTGACTCTCCCCTCCCCCAAAGCTGCTCTCTAAGGCAAGGCTGACCCCCAGCTGGCACCCGCAGACGTCTCTCAGAGGATGGTGGGCCCTGTCTGTAACGTGGCATCAGCTCCATCTTTGTTGACCCTAAATTTCCTACCCATGGAAACCCCCTTCCCTTGATAGGTCTGCAGTGGGAGCGGGGGTGGGAGCGGCTGGGAGCGCGGCCTGGCCGGGCACACCCTGCACGTGAGGCTGGGCCCTAGAGACCTCATAGCCTCAGAGCCAGGGACAGCAGGAGAATACCCCTTTGCCGCCACGTGGGCCCGGTGCCCACTGCTGCCCCTGCCCCACTCCACTCCCTGCCAGGCCCCTCATCCTCAGAGCAGGGACAGTGCTGTCCCCAATCCCACAGACCACAGGGTGGTTCAAGGCTGGACACTTGCCCAGGTCTGCCCTGAAGCCCTCTATGAGAAACTCAGCCTGCCTACTGGACAGCGACAGCAAAGTGACGGTGTTGTGCCACTCTGCACCCCTCAATTCTCAGCTGAACTTTGTAAAGACCCCGCAGGGACGAGAATGGGTGCTGTAGCATATCAGCACAAGATGCGCAAGGCTGAGACCTAAGACAGCACGGTGCCAGCGTGGACCCATGCCGGGGGCAGCGGCGGCCAGGCCTGCCGACTGCCCTGCTCACTGCACTGCTTTATAGGTCCGTGTGTAGCTGGCAGTGGCTCAGGAAGGGGCGTGAGCTCCCGACAGCAAGTTAGAGGGTGGTGGGCGAGGGTGGGCACCCTGCGCTGTCCTCACTGGCCAGGTGACCTTCTGCCACCTGATTGATCTGCTTGTCTGTGAGCCAGAGGCTGGGCCAGCCGCCCGGGGCCTGAGAGCCCAATGGCCGGGGTCCTGTGGCCACAGAAGAGGAAGGAAGCCGGGCCTCAGCCAAGGGAGGCCGTGAAGCCCTGGAGACTGAGCTCACGGGAGGTGACACAGGGGAGGAGAGGGGCTTAATATGCAGGGTGCGTCCTTCCTTCATAAAAAAAAAGCAAACGAAATCAGCGCCTATGGAAATTTCACCGCACTCACGCGCATCAGCAGTGGCCTATTTCAGTCTTTGGCGTTAATAAACATGAGCACCCTGCGCTCACCTCCGCGGCCCGTGCCCGTCTGTGTCCTCAGCGGCTCTTGGCGGCAGGGAGACCTGCGCTGGCTCTACCCAAGGCCGTCAGGGTGCAGCCTGCAGCCAGGGGCTGTGGCAGTGGAGGGCGACTGGCAGGGCTGAAAAGGCGGGGCCACATGCAGAGCCCATGGGCCAGTGTATGTGGGCACACATCACCCCACAAGAGCACAGAAAAGGAAGGGAGGCCCCGCCATGAACTCCAGCCAAAGACGCGCAACCTGAAGTGAATTCAGAGGAGGATTCAGGACAAGACGCGCCCTGCTGAGCCCAGAGGGTTTGAAGCTTGAGCACAGCCTGGACAACTCAGCAACGTAGTGAGACCCTAGCTCAGAACCAAGAATTAAAAAGGACTGGGGCTACAGCTCAGTGTGAAGGTCCTGGCTCGACCCAGTCCCCCTTCCAACCACAACACGCGGCAGAGCAGACCCCAGCCAAGGCAGGTGCCCCGTCCCAGGAATGGAGACCAGCATCAGATCCGGGGGCCGTACTCAGCTGGGGGAGGGGTGGCCTCCCGGCCGGAGGGAAGGACTTCCCAGCCGGCGGGAGGAGCCACCTCCTCCGGCAGCTCCAGTTTCAGCACAAGGCCAGTGGCTCTGTGGTCCTTGCCACCATCTTAGGAAAGTGGCAGGCCAGTGCGAGCGGGATGGCCGCACACAGCTCAGGAAGGAGGACCAGGACCGCGCCGCACCAGCCTCTGTGACCTGTCACCCTCCTCAGGGCCTGAGAGGCACGAGTCAGGTCGGGGCCCTGGCACCTGAGCCCCTGCTGAGGCAGCCCTGGTGCTACAGGGCTGGATGGGGAGTCCCCTGCACCCAGACCCCCAGTACCGTGGCCTTCAGGGACAGCTGCGGGGCAGAACAGTCCAGAAGTTACTGCAGCTCTGCCGGCTGGCAGATGGGGTTACCAGTAAGGGGTCCCTGCCTGGGCTGGAGGCTCCCTGGCAGACGCTCTGGAAGCTGTGTGAATTGTGAGGACAAGGGTAGCAGCCGGGGCCGGGAGGGCACAGGGTCACAAGGGCTTTGCCCCTGGGTGCTGCTGGGCAGAGGCCTCTGGTGAGGGACCATGCTTTTGGGCCAACACAGAGAGGCAGGCCCAACCGTCACGGGTGGGACACAGGGATGCCTTCAGCAAGGGGCTTTCCACTCAGAGAGCCCGGCAAGTTCCTGCCCGCTTGCCGTAACGTGACTGGCAGTGTGTCTGGTCTCTTTCTTGAGTGGCCATGTAGGCAGGTGCCTGCAGGAGAGGGTAGAGTGCTCTGTGGAGGCAGCCAGCACCGGGCCTGGCAAGGGGGTGCTGAGAACCTGGGGTCCCTCCGCCCCGACCCCCACCTGTCGCAGGGTGCGCGGCAGTGAGGGTGGGGGGCTTCGGGGCCCAGAGATGAATTCTGCCTAATTACAGCATGCTGAAGTGCTCGGGAAAAGTAGGCAGACGCCCGCAATTTACTCTGAAATGCATCAAAAGAACAAAACAGACTGATGGCTGGCAGAGAGATGAGGAGCCGCCACCAACCCCGAGGGACGCTCTCCAGGGTGCGGGTGCAGGTGGGCTGCGTCACTGGCCGCTCTTCCTGCTCCTCGTTGTGTGGGAAAACTGGGTACGTGGCCGCCGGGAAAGCCTGCAGCTGCGGCTCTGAACACTGGCCTGGCCTTCCTGTGGCGGACAGAGGGTGCCCACAGGGCACGGGGTTGGTCTGTCACTTGGGAACACACCCATCTGGCATCCTCTGTGCCTCAGGGAACCTGAGGGTGTCTCCAGCATCTGGCTTCTCCTAGGGCTTCTGCCCAACAGAACCAAGAGCCCTGTTGCCTGGTGGGGCAGGGAGCACTGAGGCGTGGCCGTGAACACATCACCTCACCAGGGGATGCACAGGGCCCTTGAGGGACCTTCACCTGCATACCCACCCCTTGGACCCCGGTGCCACAGGAGTGCTGACAGCCACGGTCTACCCTCAGCCCAGGGAGCCCTCTGGGAAGAAGGACACTGGCAGTAAATCAGAACTGAATCAGGACAAGGGACACTGAGGCCCCCGCTGCCACTCAGACGGGGCCCAGCAGCGCAGGGAGGCAGGTCTCTTTCGTGTCCCACTGCCGTGGCTGTACTGAGCCCTGGGACTAGAGCCCAGGCTGCAGAGCAGGTTCCACCGGGTCTGCCCGTGGCATCTGTGGCTGCGCACACAGCCCCTAAAAGTGAGTGGCTCAGTGTGTCCCCCGTGGGCCAGTGAACCAGAGGCCTCAGTTTCCTCATCACTGACTGAATGCAGCGGGTTGTGGGGCCTGAACTTCCTTCCTTCCCCAAGCATGTGAGGGGTCTGCAGGGCCACCTGACCTGTGTGCAAACAACCAGAGACCCTTCTGAGGACCCAGCCACGACGGGCCAGCGCGGTAAATGCCTCCCAGGTATGCGGCATGTGCCCGCTCACCCATGACGGCATCGGCCCCCCACAGGCCAGCCCAGTGACCGCCTCCTGGGTGCACAGTGTGCACCCACACTCTCAACTCCAGGGGGTAGCTGGAGTTCCACTTCCTTACCAACCAGCTGCGAACTAATTACCAAGCATTCTAACGAGTCGAGCTCCTCTCCGAGCATATGTCTCCAATTATGCCGAACGGCAGCTGATTTTAATCAATCTTCCTTGAAGCGCCGACGGAGGACAGGCTCCTCCTGGGGGAGGGGCTGTGTGGCACCAGAAGCATCGAGCAGCTCCAGGCCCAGAGGCCGCCAGCCCTCCCCGCTGCCCAGGCAGCGCTGGGTACCACGTCACACGCCCTGGGCCTGCTTCCTAACGACCCACTTCCCGGGGTGTGATGGGATGCGGTCCTGGCCCTCGGGGACAGCAAAGGCAAGAGGGACCAGCTGAGGAACACACGCCTTTTGGGTTTGGGTCCCAAAGATCTCACGTACTTCGACACGGCTGGGTAACGGCGGGACCATGTCGACTCGCTGGGGGGGGGGGGGGGGGGGGGGGGGGGGGCAGGGCAGGGCTCTAGGCGTGTCACTGACACGTGGGCGAGGAGGGGGAGAGGAGCGCCCCCGAGACCGTGGGCCGCCCAGCCGGCAGCTTGAAGGAATAAAAGAAAGCAGACATCTACTGCAGCCTCTTCCTGGGAAAGCTCTCACACGCCTGGGTCAGACACTGACGGGCGCCTCCTTCGTGCCCCGCGTGGCTTCTACCTGCCGGGCTGTGCGCAGCTCTCCAGCCTCTGTAGAACAGGCTGCCGCCACGGCCAGCTGCCCATGGAGACTGAGTGGTCCCTTCCCCCTCAGCGGTGGGTGCCTAAGGTCTGCCATCACCACAAGGAGGTACCAAAGACAAGTCCCTGTCGTGTGCCAGGGCGGCAGCAAAGCCTGCCCCATCCCACCCATGGGACCCTCGCCTGACCCCACCACGGGCTGGCCAGCTCCGACAGGAAAGCTACCCTGCGTCTCTGAGGCCTGGCCCTCCTCTGGCCCGTTATACCTCGCTGCAAATGTGCCCGGAGCGTGTTCGTGCCCCCATGCTGCTAGGGCTGGGCCCCTCTGCTCATGGGCCACACATGCACCGTGGCTCAGAGAGGCTCTCCTCACAGTTTACGGAGGGAAGATGAAGGACTCGCTATGGCCCTGGGGCTGGAAAGACTAGCCCTTTACCATGGGAGAGTGACTATCCCCACCTGACCGCAGCGAGGGCCTGGGGCCATCGGCCACTGCTCAGGCTTCCTGGGTAGGCCACCTGAGGGCAGGCAAGGGCCCAGGAGCCCTGGAGTTCCACCGAGCACCACAGCTGGCGGAAGAGAAACAGCCCCATATTTGGTTAGCAAGTGACATCGGGCCTCCCGCCCCAGGGGGCCAGCATCCATCAGGTGCTCCTATGGGCCAGCAAACACCTGCTGGATAGCCCAGAACCAGGGTAAGGACAAATGGCTCTGGTAGGGATGTGTGGTACCCCAACCTACAGGAAGGCACGAAGCACCCAAGACCTAAGCCCTGGTTCTGCTCAGTACCCCCTGACAGGCCCACAGCCCTGAGCCAGGCGCTACCTGCCCGAGGCCCCCAAAGCCCAATTACCACCGTCTGAGATGACAGCCCCGGCGCGGGCTCAAAGCCCAGCTGCAGCTCAGAGGGCCTCACTCCACCAAGGCTGTCACCTGGCCCATCACCAGGAGCCAGGTGACCACCTATAATGGGTGCCAAGATGGTCATCAACTGCCTGTTTAAAGCCTGGGTAATCTCAAGCCTGTGGCTTTTCTGCTGTGGAACGATTTAAGTCAGCAGGATGAAAACGAGAAAGGAAGTCAACGGGAACATGCAGACAGCAACGCAAGGACTCGGATCCAAGGGTACAGCACAGGCGGGGGGTGCAGGCTGGCAGGAGACCGCCCTTGGCGCCGCACCCGCCAGCTCATCCCACACACCTGACGGCAGGGCCGGAGCCGGGCACCAGCAGGACCCTGGGGTTCAGGCTTCCCAGCAGGCAGCCAAGCCACTCTGGGGCAGGACGGGGCAGCCACAGCCCCGGGGCCCCAGCCACCCACCTGCAGGGCACGGCGCTCCATCTGCATCTCCAGCCCCTGCTTTTCTTGCTCCAGGCGGCTCCTCTCCCCCTCCAGCTCCTCGACCTTCAACCTGCAGGGTGAGCAAGATATGCGAATGGGGCCCCTTGAGACCAAGGCCGGGAAAAGCTGGAAGCGGGAAACTTGGCTACGTAACACATTAGTTCCAAACACCTAAAACACAGACTAAAGAAACCCGGGGACGACATGAAAAAAATGCAGTGGCAAAAGGGCACAGTCACACGGCACAGCCGCACAGGGCACAGTCGTACGCAGCTCAGTCGCACAGAGCCCCGTCGCACAGGGGCACAGTAGCACAGGACACAAGATGAGCCACGATGTCAGCACTGCCCGGCTGGAGTGTCTGCTGTTGGCCAGGAGCCTCAGCTGGTGGCAGCTTGGCTGGAAACTGACCAGAGGCAGAGTACCCAGATCCCACGTGTTCTACACGTCTGAGAAAGACAAATGTGACTCTCCAAAGGGCCTCAAAACTGACAAAGACGGGAAAGATGAGTGAGGCTGGGTACAGTGGAGCGGTGCCTGGGACACACGCAGGACCAACCGAGAAGGGACGCCAAGCCGGGCACTGTGTGGCGTGAGGGTCACGGCTGAGGCGGGCTTGGGGAGGTCCCGGCTTTTCTAAGACATGGTACCAGCCTGCATCACTGTGTTTCTAGAAACAAGAATCACACCCACGTGGCTAAACCTGCACAGTTGCCAAGGCGCACAGTGGTGAGCGCAGCATGAACCTGCAGCCCGTCCAGGGTGAGCAGCTGCGCCCCACGCAATGGGAGCCATGTGCAGGGAAGGCCTTGGCCCCTAGGGGGCGGCTGTGCAGACAGGCCTGCTTCACGATATCCCAGCGGGCTCACGGCACTGAGAACACCACGCTCTTCCTATGAAACTCAGCCGCGAGCAAAGACCAAGAATATTTATGGCCCAGAAGGCAGCAAGCTGGACTCCATGCTGCCTACCACCCAAGCAGGGATGGCAGCGCCTGACTCTGTGGGCCCAACGGGGTGCAGGTTGATGCCATCTGGGCCTCACGGCCCAGGTCTCCCTCTGAGCCAGCCATTTCAGAACCGGCTCGGGAGGGATCACAGGCGAACCTTGCTAAGTCCTCCATCCTCTTTCCCACAGCTGCAGAGCAGAGCTCCCCAATAGGGGCATGCAGCCACAGCCAATCCCAAACCGGGGCTGCTCCTGCTGGGGTGGTGGCACCCCAGAAGACACGTGGTGACACGCGTTCCTCACGTTCAACAGCAGACGACTACAAATGCTGACGCGTGCTCATGACACCAGGACCCACGTGTGACAGTGAGAAACCAAGGCACAGGATGTGGCACCTGCCCAGAGCACATGCAACTGGGGGCAGGGTGGGCAGGGAAGGTGGGAGGGCAGGCTGCCTGCCAAGGGGCGCAGGGAGCACAGATGCTGGCCGCCAGAGAAATCCAGAGGTGCAGGGAGAGAAGGGCTGGGCAGCACCCTGCCAAAGGCTCCAGACGCTACAGTACTACCCAAGGAGCTGGCGTGGGCTCCACCGGACTTGTTCCACTGTGGGTCCAAGGGAATCGTCACGCACGGGCCTGCCCACACCGGATCCCTGTCACACTCTGCAGTGAAATGTGGGGACAGGGGACTTGCTGAGAGCGCTCGCCACCCCTGGAGCTCCTGGGCTGGAGGGCGCAAAAGCTCACAGAGCTGATGTGGCCGCCACCTCCTAGCAGTCTCCGATGCATGCTGCCCCTGCCCCTCTGGGTGCATGTGTCCACAGGGGGCTCGGCACTGGGTGGGGTGGGTGGCACAGAGGCTCTGCGGGGCAGAGGCAGACTCAAGGACAGAACCTCTTCACAATCTGAGAGTGGAACAAACCGGCAACCCCCATGCGCACCTAACCAGGCTCTCTGGTCAGTGACCATCACAGGCGCAGTGAGGAAGGCCAGGGTGGGCACCCTGCTGGGAGCGGGCCATGGGTTGTGCGGCTCTGGCCCGGCCAGACACTGCCCTCTGCAGTGCACACCTATGCCAGAAACGGGCCCGCTGACACCAAATCCACCCCTCCTCCTCCTGCCCGGTTTGGTGCCCTCCACTGGGATGGCAACTCTAAGCCCCAGCTCCCCATGCGGCAGACACAAAGACAGCCCCTTTACCGGCGGGCGCCCCTCTCGTCGGCCAGAGGCAGTGCTTGGCTGGGGGTTGGCAGCCACTCTTGCCAAGTTCCCTGCGGCCCTGGCACCCTTGCAGCTCGATGCAACACACTGGGTCACGGTGCTATTCTGTGTCCCGTGTCTAATGCCTTCCCCATTGCTCGTGGGACAGAGACCAAAACCCCTGCTAGTGTGCACCTGGCTCCTGCACCCTGGCCCGCACCTGTCCATCCTGGGCCGCTGACGGATGTGTCCCAGGGGAGCCCCAGACGTCTCCTCACAGTGTCACTATGCTCCTCACGCTACAATGACAGCTGTGATCCGTGACCCCTGGATCAGAGCCCCACGGACAGCAAGGCTGGAGGAGACAGGGCACGCACGTGCGCGCACCATGTCCCCACCCAGAGCCAATATGGCGGTGCCCACGGCCCTCCCACGACGGCCCCGCAACAAGGTGGCTCATGAGCTCCATGCGCCGGCAGCCTTGGCGCATAGCGAGAAGCACTCTGGGAGCAAAGGAGACCTCAAGTCTCCATGAATCCTAAAGGTTACGCAGCGAACACTGGGCCAAACTGCACAGGGCATCCCACACCTGCCCTGGTTGCACCCTCGACGGCTCTGCCATAACGGGCTCCCCCGGCCTTTTCCATGGCAACGGCACCAGGACTCACCCCTGCCACCTTGCCCGGGGTGGCCCCTCCAACCCCAGAGCCACATCATCTCAGCTGGGGCCCTCTGGAGCTACCTGTCCCCAGGCCCCTCTCCCATCTCCCACTAGACGAGCCCTGCAGCGAGAAGCAGCACCCAGCCTGCACAGACCCTCAGAGCAGAGAGAAGGCCCGCCGGGCACAGCCACTGCCATGCTGACCCTCCCACCTGCGAAGCCAGGAGGACACTGGCCACATGCCTATGGCCACCTCAATTGTAAGCTGGAATGGCAGGGCCAGTGTGGGTGTTAGGAAAGTGGTTGGCGGCACCTTGACCTCCAGGGTGGCCTCCTGAGGGACCCCAACTTGGCTCACAGTAAAGAGAGATGGACGCTCCAGGTAGAAAAGCACCTGTAGTCTTTGCCTACTATGGGGTGCAGGGTGATGAGCACAGGGTAAGAGTGAGGGGGTGCCCAGGACGACCCGACAGCTCAGAGCCTCAGGGAGTGGGCTGAAAGCCTGGCAGATACACTGAAGGCACGTGTGGCCCACCGTGGCCTCTTGGGTCGCCCTGTAGGGAGACCCCAATGCCCACCGCCCTCTGCAGCCTCTGACCTGGCATGGGCAAAGGGCCGGGCTTGCTGCAGAGGTGGGCTCCGCAGGAGCTCCGGTTCTCTAAAGAGTGTGGGGCTGCCCAGGGGCGGCTGTCAGGTGTTGGCCACACGGGGACAGACAGGCCCAGCCCGGGAAGGGCAGCACCTCTGCAGTGGACACGGGCACCACCAGAGACGCTGAACGGAAGGAGCCCAGGCGAACGCCAGCTGCTGGGGTGACGCGGGTGGGGCCCGAGGCAGGGGCTCATACCGGAGTGCATCCACCTCCTCTCTGCAGAACAGGAAGCTCGGCTCAGCAGGGCCCGGCTGCGTCTTCAACATCTTCAGCTCCATCTCCAGCTGCAAGAGCGCAGGGTGGGGTGAGCGGAGCCGCGAGGCCCGCGGGGCGCGCGGGGGGTGGGGGCAAGCATCCCTAGAGGAGGAGGGCGTCTCGGGGGGGCAGAGCCATTCTGGAGTTCCCGCCGCCTGACACCCCAGCCCTAAGGGTCCCTTAACTCGCAGCAACGCAGCCCTTCAGCTCCCTTGCCGTGTTGCGAGCATCAGCCAGACACGCAGCCGCCTCAGGACACACGAGGGGAGACGCCACGATCCCCGGTGAAGGATGGGCGCCGTGCTGGGAAAGCTTGCTCGCTGTTCCGTCCTTCTTTTTCCCATTTTATTGTATGTATACGTGCAATATTTAAGGTTTACAATGGAGTTGAGCATTTTGTGCACATGTGTCTTGTCAAGGTGACAGGGGCTTTCCCACTCTCTTTCTGTCTCCCCCCTCCCCTCCTTCCATTCTCCCCCACCCTACCCCCGTTTCACTTTGTTTTTCGCTTTAAGCTCCATAGAGTTGTGATCTGGGACTCTCATATCAGAGAGACCATTCGATGT
>PVKB01007774.1:0-27405 GCA_004027205.1 Ctenodactylus gundi
CAGAATATTGAAACCTCATTGAAGAAAACAAAGATTCAACTAGATGCTCTGTTTCTGGCCTGCATTTCATTGAAAAGCATGTAGAAGATAGAAAGCAATTTTCATGATGCTTCTGTTCTGAATGTGCTCTGTTCTTCCTGACCTGTGAAAAATACTATGAAAGCAAAACTGCGGAGTGTTAATATTCTACCTCATACAAACTTATTTATATGCACTGAGTTCTAGGGGATTTCTCCATGTACCTAATTCAGTAGTATTAATACTCATGTTTTCCAAATGCAAGACCAGTTCTTAGGCGAATTGTCTGATGCCAAAACTGTGTGAAAGTCAGTGAAAGGAAGGCTTTATCATGTTTCTGGACTAGGTGAAAAAGAAATTTTCATTTAGACACACATTGAAGCCTCTGCGTAGTTCAAAAGCAAGCATATGACATAGACGTGATTCCTTGTTATACTTGCTGCTTCTGAGAAGAAAAAGGCACAGCAGTGTATTCAAGCAAAACTGGGCAGTACCCTTATCGGTATCTGTTGCAAAAACATTTGAAAATATTGAATTCCTTCGGACTTCTCCATGTACTGAAGTCATATGTTTGACAGCTTCTATTCTCCAAAGAAAGAGACTCCATTTCTTATTTAAATTGTTCGTTTCCAAAACTGTGTCAAAACCGGAGAAGTCAATTTTCTATCTCTTTTCAGGACTTGGTGAAAAAAACATTCTTTTAGACACACTTTGAAACCTGATCGTAGTTCAAAAGCAAGTGTAAGACACTGACTTGTTTCCTTATTATACTCGTTTCGGTGAAGAGAACGAAATGGCAGTATTCAAGACACTGGGGATTGTGGTTATCGGCATCAGCTACAAACCCTTAGGAAAACAGTGATTATCACTGGATTTCTCAATGTACTGAAGTCAGATGTTTCATAACTCCTACTCTCAAAAAAATGGAGACTCTGGTTCTTTCATGCTTCACTTCTGAAACTGAGTAAGCCTGATGGAAAAGAAAGCTCTATCTTGATTCCTGACTTACCGAAACAATCTAAGACGCATTCATTGTTAAGTCATCTTGCTCATTCATTGTCCTGTAAAACATACCATGTTATTTCACATTTTTACTTTTTGTCCCAGTTCGAGATCTGTTTGGCTTTATTCCAGGAAATTGGATCAACACTGTAGAAAATTAAAAGGACTGAAGAATATTGTTTTTAGTACATCACACAAACCTACTTAAACACATTGTTTTCTAGGTTTTTTTTTTCTCCATACACTCAATTCAGTAGTTTTTATTTTCGTGCTTTTCAAATTGGAGAATCCTTTTCTTTCTGCTTTTTCTGCTTTTAGTACTGTGTGAACAAAAGTGACATGAATGTTCTCTTGATTCATTACTAGGTGAAAGAAATTATTAACTAGACATTCTGTGTTTTAGGCTTAAGTTTCATGTAAACGTATATAGAGGATAGACATTATTTCTTTATTACTTTTGTTGCCTCTATTCAGAATGTTTTCGGCCCTCCTCGATGACGTGAAAGTAACCTTATGAAAGAAAAGCTGTAGGTTGTGGCTTTATGTCCCTGTTAAAAAATCATTTAAAAGCCTGATTTCTAAGGTATTTCTCCATGTACTAAATTATGTATTTTGAATACTCCAGATTTCCATAAGAGAGAGACTCCAGTCCTTATGTACTTTTCCAGTATGTAGAACTGAAATGAGAGCTCCATCTTGATGCCTCCTTCTGGGAAACAAACTTTTAAATAAATAGATGCTCTGTGTTTCAGACCCGTGTGTTCCTGCCGGTTTCTCTCTGAGCAAGGATCATGGAAAGGAAAGCACCATGGTGTTTCCTGACTTCGGGAAAGAAAAATTGCTTTCAACACACGTTTTTTTCAAAAGTATGTCGAAAATAGAAAGTCACTCCCTTCTCTATACTTGTGGTCTCTGTCCTGAAAGTTTTCTGTTCCACTCGCTTAAATGAGAACACTATAAAAGAAAAGAAAAGCATTGAAGTGTTGTTTTCAGTACCTCATGGAGAGACCTATCCACGAGTTAAGTTCTAGGGAATTACTCCACGTACTGAAGTCAGTCTTTTCAAACTTCTGTTTTCCAACAACGGACACTCCAGTTCTTATCTAATAGTCCTTTTTAAATACTGAGTTCTTGTTGCCTCTCTTCAGAAAAATTTTTGTTCTACTCCCGGAGAAGACATCTATCCTGAAGTCCAGTAATGTTGACGAGTATTATTTTGAGTACCCATAGGAATGTTTTGATATCTCTGGCACTTCTCCTTTTACTAAAACTCCTTTATCCAAACAAAAGAGATTCCAGTTCCTCCCAACTTGTCTGTTTTCAACATTGACTGAGTAACTTGGAAATGAAGGCAGTACTTTGATTTTTGAATTGGGGAAAGACATACACAACTTTATACTAATCCTAAAGCCAACCCTAACCCTAGTCTTAACCATAACCTCAACCCCAAACCTAACCCTCACGCCAAACCCAACCCCAATCCTAACCCAAACATAAACCCAAACCTAATTTTATCCCCAACAATAATCCTAATCCTTACCCCAATCCTAAACCTGAGAATAAACTTAAACCTAACCTTAACCCCAAACCAAACCACAAACCCAAATACGAACCCCATCCTAATCCTAACACCAACCCCAGCCCAACACAAACACCAACCCTAACCCTCACCCCAAAACTTACCCTAACACTGACCCTATCCCCAATCCCAAACCTAACAATCCCAACACCAACCCAACCCTAATTCTAAATCTAACCCCAAACCAGCAGCAACACTAATTATAACCCTAAACCCAAACCTTAACCCCAAACCTAACCGCAGTACCAACCCCAACCTTAAACTTAAATCCAAAACTAAACCTAAGACAAAAACCCACTCCAAACACAACCAGAACAGCAAGCCGAAACCAAAACGCAACCCCAACCCTAACCCTAAAGCTAACCTAAATCCATATCCCAAAACCAGCAAAAAGGCCTACTCTAACCCTAACCTTAAACGTAAGCCTAAATCTAACACCCACCTTAACACTAACTCTAACCCGAATGGTAACCCCAACCCAACACAAACCAAACTCCAAACCCAACTCCAACAAAAAACTCCAAACGTAACACCAACCCTAAACCTAAACCAAGCCCCAACCTTAATCTCAACCCCATCCCCAACCCCATATCCAACACTAACCCTAATGTCAACCCTAAATCTAACGCTAACCCCAATCCTGACCCCAACTGGAACCCCAACATAAACACCAATTTCAACCCAAAACCCAGGACAATCCCTAACCCTAAACCCAACCCCAATCTCTATCCCAACCTGAACTCCAAATCTAACACTAACACCAATTCTAACCCCAACTCAACCACAACCTTAGACCTAACCTAAACACTAACCCGAACTTTAACGCTAACCCTAAATATAACCTTAACCCCAACCCTAACCCTAAGACAAAACCCGAACCCTAATCCTAACCCTAAAGAAAACACTAACCCCAAACCAACAAAACACTAACCTTAACCCAAACCTCAACCTGAACACCAACCCCTCCACAACACAACCCCAAACCTAACCTTAACCTTAATACCAAACACAATCAGAAACTTAACCCCAAAACACTCGCAACCCTCATTTTAACCCTAACCCCAACCCGAATATCAACACCAATACTAACTCTAATACCAACACCAATTCCAAGCCCAAACACAACCCCAACACTATACCGAATTGCAACCGTAAACCTAACCAGTAACCCTAACCAGAACAATAACCTAACCTTAACTCGAACCTTAACTTTAATGGCAACCCTAAAGCTAAATCTAAACCAAAACCCAACCCTAACCCTAATACCAAAAACAAACCCAACCCCAACGCCAACAATAAGCCTAAACCCAAATGCAACTGCAACCTCAACACCAACTCTAACCCTAACCACAACCCAAAACATACTTATAAACCAACCCAACACCTACCTCAAACTCAAAGGCAACCCTAACTCTAATACCAACACCAATTCCAAACCCAACTTCAACCACAACCACAACCCTATAGCCAAACCCAACACCAACTCCAACGACAACCATAAACCCAACCCTAACCCTAACATCAAACTTAACCCCAACCCTAAACCTAAACCTAACCCCCAACTTAGCCCTAAACGAAACCCTACCACAACACTAACCCTAACTACAAAACCCAATTAGAAGACTAACACTACACCCAACCCCAACCTGAACCCCAATTCCAACCCCAACCCCAAATCCAACACCAACCCTAACATCCACGCTAAACCTAATCCTAACCCAAACCATAATTCCAACACTAACCCTAATGCCGACCTCAACCATAACCTTATTTCAACACCAAACCCAACCCCAATCTTAAACCTAACCTTAACCCTAACTGCAACACCAATCCCAAACAAAAAACCAACATTAACCCTAAACCTACTCCCGCCCTAGTTTCTAAACCAATCCCAAACCCAACCCTAACCCTAACCCTAATCCAAACCACAAACCCAACGCTAGGCCTAAACCTAACACCTACTCCAACCATAACCCAATAAAGAACACCAAACACAAACCTAAACCCAAAAACTTAACCCTAACACACACCCTAACCCTAACCTTAACCCTAATTCCAACCACAACACCTACCGGAACCCCAACCCTAAGCGCAACCGTAACACTGACACTAACCCACATCCAAACCAAAACCATAAACCCAACCCCAAATCACAAGCTAAACCTAATACTAACCCTAACTCTAACCCTCACACAAAACCAAACAACAGTAAGCCTAAAGCCAAACCAAACCCTCTCCCCAAAGTCAACTCCAACCCCAACATCAACCTCAACTCTGACCCTAACCGCATCCCCAACCCCAAACTTAATCCTTAATCTAACTACAACCCTGATCAACCAAAACCTTAAGCCTAACAGTAACCCCAACACTGAAACTAAACTCAACCCCAAACTCAACTCTAAACATAAACCTAAGCCTAAAATCAAACCTAAACCCAAACCCAACCCCAGATCCAACTCTAACCCTAATCCTAATGCCAAACCTAACACTAATAGTAACAAGAAGCCCAACCCCAACTCCAAACCAAACCCCAAACACAAATTGAACCCTAACCACAACCATACACCCAAACCTAATTTTCAACCCAAAAATAACCCTAATTCTAACCCCAATCATAACTCTAACCCTAAACTTAAACTTAAACCTAAACCGAACCCAAATCCAACCTAAAACCCAAACCCAACTCTAACCCTAAACCTGTCAACTGTAACCCTAACCCTAACCATAACAAAAACCACAGCCCGAACCCTAAACTTAACCCAAATCCCTACCACAACCCCAACAAAAACCCAGGCCCTAACCCTAGCCATCAATAACCGTAAATTTAAACCCTACCCAAACCCTACTCCTAACCCTAATAATACCCTAAACCTAACCCAGACCCTAACACTAACTCCAACCCCAATCGTAACCTCAACCTTAACCCCAACACCAACCCCAACCTCAACCTTAACCCCAACACCAACCCTAACCTCAACCCTAACCCTAACACTAATCCCAACCCCAACCCCAAACCCAACACTAAACCCAATAACCAACCCTAATTTAAACTCAACCCCAATCTCAACCTCAACCCCAACCATAACCCAATTCCAACACAACCCCAACCCCAACCACAATCCTATACCCAATCCGTACCCTAACCCTAATGCTAACCCAATTCCCAACCCCAAATTCGAACTTTAACCCAACATAAACCCTAACACCGACCCTAAGTCTAACCGTAACACAAACCCAAAACCAAAACCAACCCCAACACTAACCCTAAACCTAAACCAAACCCAAATCCCAATCCCAAACCAAAAGTCAAATCTAACAGTAATCCTTATGCCAACCCTAAACATAAACTTAACCCCAAACTCCACCCATACCATATCCCTAACCATAAACCCAAACCTTACTTTGAACCCAATAGCGCTAACCCTATCCCTAATCCTAACCCTAAACCTAAACCTAACCCTAACCCCAAACCCAACCCGAACCCTAACCCCAAAACTAACCTAACCCTAAAATTCTTCCTAACCCCAACCCTAACCCTAACACTAACCCAAACCTAACCCCAACCTTAAAACTAAATCCAACAATAACCCTAATGCAAACCCCAAACCCAAACCTAACACTAACACTAACCCCAATCCCCAAACTAAGTTTAACTTGCGGTTAGGATCTGGAGTGTTCCACAAAAGTCTCATGTATTTTAATGTTACGGATTGTCTATGGAGCCATGTAATGTTGGAGGATTGGGGTCTGGCCTGGAGGGGTGGATTGTGGTTGTTGGGATTAGGGGTGTGTGAGTTAAGACTAACGGTGCAGTTGTTGGGAATAGGGGGAATGTGAGTTAAGGCTAAAGGCATGTGACAAGACCAAAGGCTTATGAGTTAAGGCTAAGGGTGTGTAGTGGCTACACCTTCGATACCCGGATGCAGGAGAGACTAAGATTGGGACTTGAACTAGTCTCGATGAATCTCAATAGCCTATCTGTTGTGATCTCATGAGAAGCTGCCTCCACCTCTCTCTCTGCCATGTATTTCAATTGCTGCCGGCCACCCCTAAATGAACTGTGACGCTCTGAAACTGTAAGCTAAACTAAACCTCTCCATTCCTAAATTTGTGCAGGTCAGTTGTTGAGTACAGATAGGAAAAAGACTAACAGAGACCTAAACTTAACCCTAAACATAAACCCAATAATTACCCTAACAACCCCAACACCAAGCCTAAACCAAATCCCGAGCCCAGCCTTAACCTGAAATGTAACCCATATCCCTATCTCAAACCCAACAATACCCCCTACCCTAACCCTAACACTAACTGTAACGCTCACCCCAACCCCAACCCTAACCCTAAACCCAAACCCAAACTACACAACAAACCCAACCTCAACAAAAACCCCAAACCAGACCACAAAAGTAACGGAAACACTAACCCAAACCCTAACCCCAAACCAAAAAAATAAACCACAACCCAACCTTAACCCTAACCCTTACCCCAAACCTAGCCCCAAAACCAGCCCTAATCCTAAACACAAACCCAATCTGAACACCAACCTCAACCCCAACCCTAACCCTTATACCAAAAATAATTCCAACCCCAAATCCAAAGCCAACCACAACAATGCACCTAAATCCAACAATAAACCCAACCATAACCATAACCCAAATTTAAATGCTAACCCTAACTCTAACCCCAACCCTCAAACTAAGGTTAAACCTAAACGAAACTCCAATCCAAATCTTAACCTTAAACACAACCCTAACCCCGACACAAACGCAAAACTAAAACTAACGCCAACCCCAACACCAAGGCCAACTAACCCCCCAACATCAAACTCAAGACTAAAACTCAACCTAACAATAATCCCATCACCAACCTCAAACTTAACCCTTAATCCAACAACATTCCCAACCCCAACCCTAAACCTAAACGTAACCCCAAACCAAACCCTAAACCCATCCAAAACCCTAAGCCTATCCCGAATCCTAAATCAAAACTCAAACCAAATGCCAAACCCAACCTAAAAACGACTCTAAACCTAATCCTAATGCCAAACCTAACACTAGCTAGCCTTAACTCTAACCCCAACCGCAACCACAATCACACCCAACCCTAACTATAATCATAACCTAACGTTAACCGCAAATATAACTCTAACCCTAACACAAATCCTAAACCTAACCCTAAACACAAACCGAACCACAACCTCAAAACAACATAACACTAACCTTAACGCAAACCCCAACCCCAACAAAACCCTCAACCCTAACACCAACCTTAACCCTAACACCAAAACTAACCCTAACCCTAAAACTAACCCTAGCTCTAACCCCAAACCTAACCCTCAAACCAAACCAACCCTAACTCTAATCCCAACCCCAAACACAACCCTAACCCTAAACATAACCCTAAACGCAAACCTAACCCAACCATAACCCTAACCCTAAACCCATCCTCTACCTTAAAACTAAATCCAGCACGAACGCTATAACCACTACCCCAAACCCAATCAGAATCCGAAACCTAACGGTAACTCTAACACTAAACCGCACCACAATCTCATCCAAACCTCAACCCCAACGCTTACCCTAATGCCAACACCAATTCCAACCCAAACAACAACCAAAACCCTATAACAAAACCAAACACTAAACCTAACCATAACCCTAACCCGAACATTAACTCTAAACCTAAATCGAACCTTAACCCCAAATCTAACCGTAAGGCTAACCTTAAACCAAACACCAAACCTAACCATAAACCCAACCCTAATGGCAACCCAACTCCAACAGTAACCTTAACCCACACCCCAACCTGAACACCAATTCCAACGCCAGCAGCAACTCCAAACCTAAACCTAACCCTAATCCCAACCTCAAACCAAGCCCAACCTTAAAAACACTCCCAACCCTAACCTTAACCCCGACCTCAACCGCAACCTCAACCCTAACCCTAACTCTAATACCAACACCAATTCAAACCCAAACCACAACCACAACCCTATACCCGACCCCAAATCTAAACCTAACAATAACCCCAACCTAAATATTAACTCTAACCCTAACTTTAAACTTAACCCCAACCTAAACCCGGAGGCTAAACCTAAACCAAACCCCAACCCTAACCCTAACCCCAAACCCAACCCCAACTCTAACCCTAATCTCAATCCCAAACCTAATAATCCTAATCCAAACTCTAACCCCAACCCAAATCCCAAACCAAACCCACACGGAACCCTAACTTTAACCCCAATCCCATACCCAAACCCAAAACTAAACCTAAACCTAAACCTAACACCAACCCCAATCCCAACCCCAACATAAACCCCAACCCTAAAGCATTGCTCTTTTAAGCCTGACTTCCATTCAAAAGAATCTGGAAGAAGATTCGAACTAATTTTCATGTTATACTTTTTGCCTCTGTTGAGAATGTCTTCTGTTCTCCCTGTGATGAGAACAACACTGTGGAAGTCAAGAAAACCTGAAGATTGTGGTTTTGAATACCTGATGTCAAAGTATTAAAACGCTTTGCGTTCTAATGCATTTATCCAGGAAAAAGGCAGTTGTGATAAAAAGTCTTGTATTCCATAAAAGAGAGTCTCCAGTTCTTACCTGCTGGATCTTATTTCCGAAACTGAGCTAGAAATATTGCAATAAAAGCTCTATCTTGATTTCTGACATAAGGAAACAAACTTTTATCTAGACGCAGTCTGTTTTAAGCCTTTGTTTCATTCAAAATAATGTAGAAGATAGGAAGTAATTTTCTGGTCATACTTGTTGCCTCTGTTCCGACAGTGTTTCCTTCTTCTACCAGAGATGACATCAACATCGAAGAAGCCAAGAAAAACTGCAGAGTGTTGTTTGGAATACCCAATACCAACCCATGTAAATGCATTGAATTCTACGGTATTCCCCCGTGTACTGAAGTCGGTTGTGTGAAAACCTTGTTTTGAAACAACCGAGCATCCAGGTCTAACCGAGTTTTCTGTTTGAAAACACTGAGTGAGCAACATTGAAATTAAAGCTCAATTTTCTCTCCTGACTTGGAAAAACAAAAGTATTGATCTAAGTGCACTCTATTTGAGGCCTCTGTTTATTTCAATATTATGTAGCATACAAAGTAATTTCCCTGTTGTGCTCGTTCCCTCCGGTCAGATTCTCTTCTTTTTCTCTTTCTGAGTTGAGATCTTAGACCTAAATTTTATCAGTAACCCTAGCACCAAAAAAGACATCTCATTTCTTACCCATTTGGTTTATTTCCATAACTGAGTGAGCAACTTTGTAAAGAAAGCTCTATTTTTATTCCTTATGTTGTGAAACAAAAATGTTCACTCTCTAAAGCCTGTTTCACTGAAAAGCATGCAGAAGATACAAAGAAATTTTCCTGGTATACTTGTCGCCTCTGTTCAGTATATATTTCTGAGATGAGAACAAAAACAGTAGGAGTCAAGTAAAAATGGCTGGTGTTGTTTTGAGTACCTAACAAAAAGCATTTGAAACACCTTGATTTCTCTGGAATTTTGCCCTGTACTGTCAGTTGTTTGAAAGTTTCCGTTGCCAAACAACAGAGACTCCAGACGTAACGAGTTAGAAATGAAAGCAGAATATTGACTCCGGAGCGGAGCAATCAATGATACAAGTAGACAGGCACTGTTTCTGGTCTGCCTTACTTTGAAAAGCATGTAGTAGATAGGAAGCAATTTTCTTTTTGCCTCGGTATTGTATGTGTTCTGTTCTACTGCCTGACCTGAGAACAATAATATGAAAAAAACTGGTGAGTGTTGCTTTTGTTACCTCACAAAAACCCATTTAAACTCATTGATTTCTAGGGGCTTGCTCGATGTATCTAATTCAGTAACATTAATACTCATGTTTTCCAAAAATGTGTCAGAGCCATTGAAAGAACAGTCTGTCTCATTTCTGGACTACATGAGTTCCATCCACTTAGAAATTTTTGAAGCCTGTGCATAGTTCAAAAGTAAACATATGAAATAGACTTATCTCATTGTAATTCTTGTTGCTTCCTTAAATAGAATGAAACGGAAGTATTCAAGAAAAAATTGGGGAGTGCGGTTATCTGCTACAAAAACTTTGGAACACATTGAATTCCATCAGACTTTTCCAAGTCCTGAATTCAGATGTTAGACAACTAGTATTCTCCAGAAAAAAAGAGATTCCAGTTCTTAGCAAAATTGTTCGTTTCAAAATCTGTGTCAGTGCCGGTGAAATGAAAGTTCTACCTCGTATCCAGACTTGGTAAGAGATACATATAGAAACACTTTGAAGCATGTGTTTAGTTTAAAAGCAAGTATAAGACACGAACTTATTTCCTTGTTTCACTTCTTGCTTCGAAGGCAATGAAATGGCAGTATTCTAGAATAACTGGGGAGTGTGGTTATCGTTATCTGTTACAATCCCTTTTGAACGCATTGAATTTCGTCAGGCTTCCCCTTGTACTCAAGTCGAATATCTGATAAGCACAATTCTCCAAACAAGAGAGACTCTGGTTCTAACGTTGTTTCTAAAACCAAGTGATCTCGATGGGATAGAGGGTCTATCTTTTATTCTGACTTGGCAATACAATCCTGTACGGACAAACTCAATGTTAAGCCTTCGTTTCCATCCATAGTAGTGGAAAAGATGCGATATTATTTCGCCTTTTTACTTGTTGCCACTGTTCAGGATATGTACGGATTTATTCCTGTAAATTAGAACAACACTAGAGGATGAAAAGGACGGAATTTTGTATTTAGTACCTCATAAATCTCACTTAAACACATTGATTTCTAAGCGATTTCGCCAATCATTAATTTCAGTAGCTTTAATTTTCTTGTTTTTCAAACTGGAGAATACATTACTTAGCTAGTTTGCTTTTAGAACTCTGTGAGCAACTTTGAAATGAATGTTCTCTCTTCATTACTCATTATGGGAAAGAAATGTTTAATTAGACTCTCGGTGTTTTAAGGCTGCATATCATGGAAAAGCACGTAGAAGGTAGACAATAATTATTTTCTTGTTACTTTTGTTGTCTCTATTCAGAATAGGTTCTGTAATACATCCTGTACTACACTAACATTATCTTTATGCAGAGGCCTAACCCTAAGCCTATCCCTAACACTCTAGTCTTAGAACTAACCATAACCCTAACCTTAACACTACCTTAATATATAGGCCTAATCATAACTCCAACATTAACACTATAATCATGATGAGGTCTAACCCTGACACAAAAGCTATCCTTATACTTAGATGAAAACTAACATTAACCATAAAACTATCTTTGTCCTTAAATGAACCACAACATTAACCCTAACCCTAACACTATACTTATAGTTAAGACTAACACAAACACTAACCCTAACACCAACACTAACATTATCGTTAGGACTAACAACGCTAACACTATCTGAATGCTTAAGCCTTATCCAAATCTAACTCTCACCCTATCTTTATCCTTAGGCTTAACCTTAATCATAACCCGAACACTTAATTCTGACCCTAACACGGTCTTTATCCTTCGCCTTAACCCTAATACTATGCCTAACATACGGCCTAACAATCAAGTCCCCCACCCTAAGATTACCCTTATCCTTAAGGCATAAATCTAACCCAAACTCTACCCGTAACACTGTATTTATCTTAGGCCTAAACCTAAATTTAACCTTAACATTATCCCTATCAAACCTAAACGAAAGTCGAACATTGACAATTATTCTTATTCTTGGGCATAATTTTAACACTAACCCTATCTTTCTGGTTTGGCATATCAGAAAACCTAACCGTTACACTATCCTTACTCTTAGGCCTAACCCCACACCAAACTCTGTTCTTATCCATAGGTCTAACTGAAAGCCCAACCCTAACATTATCCTTATACTTAGGTGTAATTCTATCCCCAAAACTAGCACTATCTTTATTTGGCATAACCCAAATCATAACCCTAACCTTATCTGTATCCTTAGGCTTAACACTCCCCATAATCATAACACTCATCCTTAGGCTTAACCCTAACACAGACACAATCCTAATCCTTAGGGATAACCCTAATTCAAAGACTATCCTTAAATTTTGGCTTAAACCAAACGCCAATCCTATTATGCTTATATTGGGCCTAAACTTAAATCTAACCTAACACTATTCTTTATCTTCATGATTAGGCCAAAACCTAACAAGTACCCTAACACTGTCATCCTTAGACTACTCCTAACTCTGACCCAGGCACTACCTTATATTTAAGCCGATCCCTAGCTCTAACCCTAACACTGTCTTTATTTTTATGCCTAAACCTCACCTTCAGCCTACACTGTCCTTAAATTTAGGACGAATTCTAAACCTAACCCTAGCACTATTCTTATCCTTAGGCCTAAATCTAACCCTAAACTTCACACTATCCTTATCTTTGGGCCGAAACCTAACATGTACACTATCCTTATATTTAGCCCTAACACTAAACCTAACCCTGTCATGAACCTTATCGTTAGACCTAACACTAACTCCAACACTAACACTGTTCTCATGCCGAGGCCTAGCACTAACACTGAACCCTTATGTTTGGGTTAATGCTACTCCTAGACATAACACTAGCCTTAATCATGCGGCTCATCCTAACTCTAAACCTAATCTTAACAGTCTCCGAACGTTTAAGCCTAAACCAATACTGTCATCCTTAGGCCTAACCCTAATTCTTACACTATATTTATGTTTAAGCCCAAAGACAACCTTAACTGTGTTCTTATTTTAGGCCTAACCCAAAACCTAACCTTAACACTATCATAATAAAGGCCTAAAAAGAAGCCCAACATTAACACTATATAATGCTTGGGCCCAACTCTAAACTTAAACTTAAGACAATACTTAACCTAAGACTAAACCTAACCTAATAATTTCCACATTCTTAGGCTTAACCTAACACTGGTTTAACTTTTAGAGCTAACTTGAACCCTAACCATAACAATACCCTTATCCATGGGCCTAAAACTAATCATAATCCCAAACCTAACACTAACCTTATATTAAGGAGTAACTCTAACACTAAACTCATCCGTAAAACTGTCTTCATCCTTAGGCCTTATCCTAACCATATCCCTAACACTATCATCCTTAGGCCTAAACGAAAGCCCAACCTTATATTATCTTTATTCTTGGGCATAATCCTAACCCTAAACCTAACTCTATCCTTATTATTTAGCATAACCCAATACGTAACACTAACCCTATGGTTATTCTTAGGGCTAACCCTAACCCTAATATGATCCTTATCCTTAAGCCTTAACCTAACCCTAACATCAGCACTATCCTTATCCTTAGGCTTAACCTTAAGTCTCACACTATTCTTATGCTTAGGTCAAACCCAAACCCTAACCCTAACACTGCTCCTAACCCTGACCCTATCTTCTTGCTTATTCCTAACCATAACTATGACCATAACACTGTCTGTATCCTTAGACTACACTTAACTCGAACCCTAACACTAGCCTTATCTTTGGGACTTACTCTAACCCTAACACTAGCCTTATCCTTAGGGCTAAACCTAAACCTTATCCTAACATTATCCTTATCCTTAGGCCTAATTTATAACGTTAATCTAAACACTATATTTATCCTTAGGCCTAACCCTAATTCTAATATTATCTTTAGGCTTAGACCTAACACAAACACTAACGCTAACGCTAACATTAAGGCCTAAAACAAAGCCCAACCCTAACACTATGCTAACGCTCAAGCCTAAAACTAACTCTACTTATCCTCAGATCTAACCCTAGTCCTAAATCTAACACGTTTCATATTCTAAGGCTTAACACTCACATGGGCTTTTTTTAAGGTTTAAACTTAACGCTAACCCTTGGACCTAAACCTTATCCTAACCCAAGCTAATCACTATCCTTATACTAAGGCCTAACTCTGACCATAACACTAACTGTATCACTGTCTTCAAAATTAGGCCTAATCCAAACCCTAAACCCAACACTATTCTTATCCTTAGGTTTAACCTTAACCCTAATCCTAACACTTACCATATTCTTATGCCTATCGCTAACACTGCTTTATCCTTAGGCCTAACCCTAAGCCAAAGACTAACATGAATCCTTTCTTTGAGCCTAAACTTTATGCTAACACCAACCCTAAAACTAACCTTATCCTTAAGCCTAACTCTAACCATAACACTAACACTGTCTTTATCCTTAGGTCTAACCCTGACCCTAAAACTATCCTTATTGTTTGGTATAACCCAAATACTAATCCTAGTGCTGTCCTGATTCTTAGAGCTAAATCTTACCCTAACTGTAACAAAAGCGTATCATTACCCTGAGGCCTTACCCTAAACAGAACCTTAACACTATTCTTATACTTAGGCCTAACACCAATTCTCACACTATTCTTATGCCTAAGAATCCCGCAAACACCCACACTTACACAGTCCTTATTTTAGGATTAAACCAAACCCTAAACCTAACACTGTCTTAATGCTTATTCTTAGCTCTAATGCCTACAATAACAATCTCCTCATTTATAGAACAACCTTAACTCTAATCCTAAACTAGCCCTTTCTTTTGACCTTTATCTGCAGGCCTAAACTTAACCTGAACCATAACATCATCCTTATACTTAAGCCTAACCCTAACCATAAACTTTAGACTATCCTTATCCTTGGGCCTAAACTTAACCTTTATACTATCTTTATACTTAAGCCTAACACTAAACCTAAACCTATTTTAACTATCTTTATCCTTAGACCTAAACCTAACTCCAACACTGACATGAACTGTAGCCATTTCCATAGTCCTAACGCTATTCATAAACCTAACCCTAAACTTATTATTAGTATTACCCTAATCTAACACAAACACTATGTCTTACATTAGTCCTATGTTATTCTTAGCCCTAACACTACACTTTATCCTCAACCATAACACCTATTCCTTATACCTGCCCATAACCTAAACTTTATTCGCAATCATAACCCTGTCCTCCTTAGCTATAAACCTAAACCTAACCTAACTCTAACCCTAACATTGTTCTTATTCTTAGCATTATCCATAACAAAACCCTAACACTACAGTTACCTTTAGCCTTAATGCTAACACTATCCTTATTCTTAGCCCTAAAACTAACATAGCCCTTATCCTTACTCTAAACATAATCATTACATAAATTTATTCTTAACCATAGTCCTACTTCTAACCTTATATCTATTTTTAGCCCTAAACCTGGGCCTAAATTTAACATATCATTATTTTTAGCTCTAACCCTCACTGTAACCCTAACACTATCTTTATACTTAACCCTAACGCTACCGTTAACATGAATCATTCCCAACCATACCACCACCTTTATCTTTAGCAATAATCCTAAACCTAAACGTAACACATATTTTCTTAGACATAACCCTTATCCTAAAAATATCCCTAAATTGAACACTCTCTTTAGCCTTAAGCCATAAACCTCACATTATAACTATCCTTATCCTTAGCCCTAATGCTAAATTTAACAATAACATTAACCCCAACCCTAACACGGTCCATATCTTTACCCGAACTCTAACACTAATGCTAACACTATGCTTAGTCTTTAAAGTAACTCTCTCAGTATCCCAAACTCTAACATTATCTTTATCCTTAGTCTTAAACCTAGGCTTAACACTTATGCAGCAGATTACCTAAACCTGGGAGGGCAAGGTGTGAAATTGTGAAGGAGAAGCCTCAGGTCCACTGGAGAGGGCGAATATTTGGAGAATTGAGGCGCATGGATTGTCATCGGAGAAATGCAGCAAGCCGTGAGTGGATCAAGCCTAAAAGAGGGGAGATGGCGGTTGCAGTCAGCAGCAATGCAAAAGGGGTGGCACCACCCAAACCCTTGGAGTTCATGCCTTGCCAGAATTTATCCCAGTTGCTGTACATGGAGACACAGGATATAACCATTGGACTGCTGGATTTCGGAACTCTTCTGCTTCTATTGCCTTTTATTTCCTTATTCCTCCCTATGGAATGGAAATGCTTACCCTGTGCAATTTATATTGGAAGTGCTTAACTCTGGTTTGAACAGGAGCTCACAGTTAAAAAATTGTCTCACATCCTAGAGGAGACTATGGACTTGGAGTTGCTCTAGCAGTGCTGAAACTGTTAAGACTTTGGTGACTCTTGGAGAAGGACTGAATGCATTTTACCGGGGGAGGACATGAGTCTTATGGGGGCCAGGGGTGGAATGTTGTGGTTTGGATCTGGAGTGTCCCCAAAAGTCTCATGTATTTTAATGTTATGAATTGTCTATGGAGTCATAATATGTTGCTGGACGGGGGTCTGGCCTGTAGGGGTGGATTGCGGTTGTTGGAAAGAGGGGTATATGCGTTAAGACTAAGGGTGCAGTTGTTGGCATTAGGGGCATGTGATTTAAGACTAAAGACATGTAACTTAAGACAAAAGGTTTGTGAGTGAAGACAAAGAGTGGGCAGTGGCCACACCTTCGATACACGTATGCAGAAGAGACTAAGACTGGGACTTGGTCTAGTCTCAATGTGTCTCATTTGCCTGCCTGTTGGTGATGTCCTGAGACGCTGCCTCCACAACTCTGCTTCTGCCATGTACATCAATTGCTGCCGGCCACCCCTGAATGAACTGTGACCATCAGAATCTGTACGGTAAAATAAACCTTTCCTTTATTAAATTTGTGCGTGTCAGGTATTGAGTTACAGCAATGAAAAAGGAACTGAGGCAAATACCCACTAGATGTGGTAGGTTCAACTGGGATCCAACAGTATAAAAAGAAGGAAGAAAGACGCTCTCTGGGAAGCTCTCGCCTTCCAATTGTCTACAGATATGGATACCAACTTGTCTTGCTACATACAACCTGCAGATAGATGTTCACCACAGACTCATTCCAGTTTCCACTTGCACCTGAGCCCATCATTGATCTTCGGTTGCTAATCTTCAGGCTCCAGTCTTCGCCATTGTTCTTCGACAACCACAATCGGCAGCAGACTCTCACCTCACTGGCTGTCCTGCAGTCCCAGACGGGAGATCTACTTCACAGCTGAGCAGCCATCTTACTGTCTCTATCCTCGGATATGTAAGTCTTCCTAATAAATCCTTCTTGTTATAAAATCTGTAAATCCTGCCTTTTGAAAGAACCGAAACTAATACAACACTCAAGATGTAGGTTAGAGTGAAGGCCTTGGGCTCAGTCTCCAGTATCGGACATACACACACACACACACACACACACACACACACTGTCTCTGTTTCACACACACACGCTCGCACACTCACACACACACACACACACACACACACACACACACACACACACGTGCGTGAACACACAGTCATGAATGACACAGAAAACCTAGCTTTGGGCAGGAGGCCTTAATGACCTCAGTGGATGTGTTTGAGGGACATTTGAGCTTCCATGCCAAAACGAGGGGACTTCAAGGGCAAGGGGCACACTCCTTACAGAGAGGTGAATATAGTGTCCTAGAAAAGGGACAGCCCTTGCAGATGCTCAGAGAATGAGCTTATTGGATTCCACTTGGAAGAAACACACAGGGTTTTCAGGGTAGGGGACACGGGTGAGCGATGAAGCAATGAGTAAGGCTAGGGCAAAGATGCAAAGTGTCGGTGCCCTGCCCTCTGCTCCAGTCCTGCGAACAACAGATTTCTAAGACCTTTAACCTTGGGATGATAACAAATAAGTATTTTTGTTTGTTCGTTTGTATGGAAGGTAGCCAGGGCACAGAAGGAGCCCTGGTGATGGGAAACACTGAGGCTAATGATTTGAACTGAGATCACCAAGCTCTGGCAATGAAGCAGCTAAGCTAATCTGGCAGCTGTGCGTGCAGAGCCAGGATTTGGTAGGGAGTTCATGAAATACAGAGATTTGCTAGTGATTTAAGATGTTTATAGCATTTGCCTCAGAGGGTCAGAAGTGCAAACTGCCTGTGAACTTCTGTCACTTAGCAGGGAGAGTCTGAGGAAGGTATGGTGGGCCAGGCACACAGTGCAGAGTTTCGTCCGGTGGTATCTCCAGCTCGGCTGCACATCCATGTATTGGGGCACTGAACATCTGTCCTTCCTTCCACCTTCAGCTCGCCTACATTCCTCTACCTGTTATTCTGTGCTTCTGTCTTCCTTTCTATCTTTATCCTTCTATCTGCCTGTTGTTCTGTTTATTCTCTCTCCTATACAATCCACCCTTCTTCTCATACTCCCATTCACTCTTCTGCCCATCTGTCCACTCATCTGTCCAGACTTCTTCTGCCTCAGTTACATTTTCATTGCTGTGACTCAACACCTGACAAACACAAATTTAAGCAAGGAAAGGTCAAAGTTTCATATGGTCACAACCCATTCAGGGGCGGCTTGAAACTGTTGAAATACATGGCAGAGAGAGAGGTGGGGGCAGCTTCTCAGGATATCACCACCAGGCTGAGCAGGGTTTTTATGACGTAGGGGCAAGAGTGGTCTCAGGCGATGTGACATAGATATGTCATTATTTGCATAGAACCATTTGTAAGTGCACAGTTTTTTGTGATGGCAATGCTGACCAGTTAGAGGGGCAGAGTGGCCATAATTTTTGTTATAACCCAATCACGACCTTTTAGGAGTCTTTTGGATGTAACCAACCCAGTGTGGTGTGTCAGTGGCCTGGGCAGGGTCTAAAGGGGTGTCTAGTGATTGGTCAGTTGTCACTGGGCAACTTATTTATGATCGCTTGACTCTGCCCCAGGCCCAGGAATGCCAGATTAGTTTTGCTTTCTGATTGGCTGTAACTAGGAAACCAATTGCCCCAAGGCTATCCTGGCATTGGGTGTCCTTTTAAATGCTGAGGCTTTGAACCAGTAACTTTTAGAGTAACATTGAAACATGTCCTGAAGTTTGTTCAGCTTGGGTCTTACATTCCCCCCCTGACTTGTACCAAAGACCCAATCATGGGTCTATGAGTTTAGGTTCTTTTGAGCCAGTGGCTGATATTGTGTCTTAAGGACCATTACTTAGACCGCGTTACCTGACAAGGGTGGGTATGATTTTATGTCATTACATATATTATACATAGTGACCAATCATAAACCAGCGTTTCTTTTGCAAAATCTGTGACTGTCATGGAACATGACTCTTGACTCTTGGCAGGCGGCCATGAAAGCAAAGGGAGGTGTAGAGATTAGACCTCTTTCCTTATTACTAGATTTTAGAGCCATCCCGACAAGCATACAAGCAAGGCTTCACAGCAAAGCAGGCAGGTCTTACAAGATGAGCTTACAGCAAACTTGACTTGTAAATTTTAACTTACACAGTAAATTCTAATTTACACAGCCAACATACAACCTGAATAGCATAATTACCGCAGAATGTATTTACTTTACCATAATGACAGGCTGAGTCTTACTATTTTACAGCTTGGTCATAGAAAGTTACAAAATCACAGAAGCATACCTTATGGTGGATTTTTGGTACATTGTCACTTTTTTTGTTTTTTAGGTAAATATTTAAATCTTTGAATTTTTATCATTTTCTATATTTAATTTTGAAGTAGAATAGTCAAGTTAGTTATTATGCCTAAGAGCATAACTGTACTGCATATAAATGAAAATGCGGTAAAATGTTTTCTAATAAAGGTTCTTTTGGAGAAAAATTTTTATAGACTTATATATGATTACATATTAAAGTACAGTACCAAAATCTTTAGTTTAAAAGAGACCAGATTTGTTTTGGCTTTTGGTCAGAAAGTTGTGGACTATGTTAAAACTCTAATTGTTGTATCCAGAGTCCAGAATGTTAACTTTTACATATAATCTGTTTTAAATCTTAGGAAATGACATGGTCTAATATTATTGATTATTTTAGCCTTGTTTACCTAGTATAAACTTACATTTGTTAGAATCTTTTACATTAAGTTTTATGAATTTGTCTATAAGATTTTTGCTCAGTTAGTAGCCATATGAAAACTGACACACACATATCTAGTTTAGGTCCAGTTAAGATAATGTCTGAAAGAGGCCACAAGATTTATTTTTGACCAATAGGTTTGGCATTTAGGCACTATAAGAAATTTGTGAGTGAAGACAAATTTTGTTTTATTTATAACTCCAAGGCACAGTAAAATACTGAGTCACAGGAGTACCTGAAATTTTTCTTATTATTTTTGACCGGTTTGATCATGCCCCTGGACAAGAAATTAAGATTGAAAATCAACCTCTGGTGTTAATTATAAAGCTTACCAATCGGCTCCCTACAGTGAAGCTTACACCCAGGACCTTGCACAAGTTCAAAAGAGGTGCTAAGGGAAGCCAGTAACCCCAGGCTCCATCAGTTGTCCTTTTAAGAGTACGATGTCCTCCTAGATCTCTGTCCAAAGGGGCAGTCGCACCTCCAGTGAGGACCTTGGCATTTAGAGCATGGCACAGCAGAGGCTTGCTTGCCTCCTTTTTACACCCGTGACAGTAGCTCAGGTCATGCTGGCAAACTTGACTTTCCTCTCAGGCTTTTGCTTCAGGAGCCGAGTTAAGACTCTCATTCTTGTAGGGTCATGACCAAGCCTCTTGTTTATCTATTTATTTATTTAAGACCCAGGTAGTTATCTTAATGAAAGTATATAGAGACTGTCATAAAACCAGCTTTAGTAAAGTGAGTCACCTATATTTTGTAGCTGGGGCTGTCCTATGTTAAGTAAGTAACTCAATACTTAGGGCTGGTTGTTAGGTTTCCCATCTTTAAATTGGCTGTTGTAATCCAACCTTAGATATTATTTTCTGAGGATTTTGTATCAACAGCAATACAACTTTTAGTGTCTTTTTTAGTTTATTTATAAACATGCTTAATTTTATTAATTTTATATATATATATGTATATTTACTTGCCTGTTTTTTCCTTTGCCTATATATTTATTTGCCTGTTCCTTTTTTCCTTTTTTTAATAACACTTATCCATCTGCCTGTCTTTTTACTTCTCAGCATTACACTCTTGTTTTTACATCTATCTACTTGCTTATTCTTTCTGTAATTTATATAGTATCCCCCAGTAAATCCCTTTCTCAAGGCAAAGAAAACTTAAACATACAAGATTTTTACCCAACCTTTCAAAAAACAAGTCTAGTTGCAAAATAATCATACACAGTTAAGGAAGCCTGTGGATGGCCAGGCTCCATTGTCAGGCAACTTATATTGGGGCCACACCTGGATGTAGCAAGAGATTAATTGATAAAAATTTATCATTTCTTAGGCTCAATGAGTGTAGCACATCATATCAAATTTTAATTTTTACATTGTTATACCTATACTTGCCTAATTTTTAAACCTAGGCTTTATTCTTTGAAGGATGAAGTTTCTCTATTTTTTAGATAAACCAATATAACGACACAAATGTTGCAATGTAACAAGACCACAAGCAAGTAGCCAGTTGAGTTTTTTAGAGTTAGAAGCTGCCTTAAGCACTGCAACCATATTATTAGTACATAGTATGTACCTTGTCCTGGATACATAGTAGGCACTTAATAATATTTAAAATGTTTAATCCTTAATAAACTATAATCATAATTTTATGTGTTAGTTTTGAATTTTCTGCATTTCCTTTATCTTTTAAAAATAAACCTCTAAGATGTTCAGTTATTTTCATGATGCATATTATGCATAAAGAACAGCAGAAATCTCAATATCATGAAGTGGCATTTTAAAGGTAAGCAAAAAGCCAAATGGCTCCTTTGCCTTTAAAGCCGTGATAATCAACTGCATTAACAGTAAATTATCATTTACTTGTACGAGCATTTCCATCAATACCTAAGATTATGGAAATATAATAAGCTGGCATAAAACATGAATAGAGTGCATAAATTTTATCATTTAAATTATCAGGGCTTTATGATAGTTAAGCTATTATATCAAGTATCATTAAATACCATTATTATTATCTAATAAATTAGTCAAATTTTAATCAGAAAGATGAAAATTAGACAATACTAAATACAATTTTTGTTAAAGAAGTTAATTCAGTATACTCAACAAAATTTATTACCTTAAGACAATAACTTTTAGTTATTTTAATTATTTCATAATTGAAATTAAATTGTCTAATTAAGAATACTTAATTTTAAATATGCCATCTTGAATATTGACATTATACTAGAAAATATGTTTATATTTTTAAGAGCAAGAATTTTTTACCAGAATTAGTATATCAACAAACTAGACTTGCCAAACACCAACTGTGAGAGACTATCTGCTTAATTGTTACTGAAAGATCCAAGCCATGGAGACTCCATTGCAGGCCTTAAACTCCTCTTTCAAGTGGCAGGCCTAAAGTCTCAGGTTCTGGGAAAGGTATGGGTTTCAGTTTCCCGGACGCTAGGTAGCTGTTCAACAATTATGAGTTGGGAAAAGGTATGTTGCTCAAGGCTAAACCCGGGTCCCTGGGTTCTGGAAAACATCACCAGATATGCAGTCTCTTGTGAAACAAAGAGTTAGTCAAATTTAACTGATAGAGACTTTACCCTGGACCCTTCCTGTGTGATAATCAATCAGTTTTGTGATAAAAAACTTGAATGCTTTCTGTTACAATCTTGTGAGTTTTGCCTATAAAATTCGGAGTGTGGATTGTGCTCAGGGCTTCTCCCTTTGTCTCCACTGCGCTGGAGTGGGGAAGCCCAGGCTCGAGCTTGCAATGAAGACTCTCGTGTGCTTGCATAGGTATCGGCTCCTGGGGTCTTCCTCGGGGTCTCACAATCTGGGCAACACATTACTTTGGCCAGACCAGTTACCCATAACTCTGCACTTAAAATAAAAATCTGTCTTGCTTATACCTGACAGAACAAACTGGCAAATTAGCAAACAATTTTATATTAGCTGGGCTATAATAAATCTCTATAAGGCAAAGGTTGAATCTAAAGTCACCTTATAAAGTACATAAATTTTTAAATTTAGCCATTATTTTAAATAATTATTATTTTTGACATTGCATCACCTGGTAGTTATCACTGTTGACACCCTGTCAAAACATTTTAACTGTTTTACCAACAAAGCGAGCAGCGAGCAACAGTTTATAAACTTCAGGTCAGAAGAGAAAGAAGTGTTAAATAAACAATGAAACCAGAATAAATGTCAATCGGTGACTGCAATTAAACATTTTATATTGTCTGAAATTTTAGTCTTTGAATTACTTTAAACCCAATAAGTAACCTATATATGTATAAAATGAAACTCTCACCAAAATTATAGCCATAAATACCACAGCCTAGATACTGAACAGAGAACACATTTTACCTAAACATTATTTAAACCATTTTTTAAAATGTTACTTAGGATTAGCAGTCTGATGGGCCTTTTTATTTGAGAGTGGAGCATCCTTTAGGTGTAGTCCAGTGAGTTTTTAAGTCCGGAGGTGAATGGCAATGTATCTAGACCCAGCGTCCACGTCCAAGTTTTAATTCTGGTTGATGCTTCTGCTGAATGAAAATCTCAATTAGATCTAGTCATCGGGAACCCTGCATCTATCAGGGCTTGGTTGTTGTTTGCGGTGGGAGGTCTCGCCTGTGTCCGAACCAATTTTCAGGCTTTAGTCTGGATTTATTTTTTCTTTTTTTTTCTGTGGTGACCAAGATCGGCAAAAGTTGTTGACAATCATCCCAAGTGGGCGTGTGAGTTAAAAGCACAGAATCTAATATAGACCCAGAAGACCCGACCCCCCTGGTTTTTCTGAAAATTTAGGGGTCTGTAACTTCTAAAGATTACTAGCAGCAAATGGCCAGTACTACTAGAACTGGTTTACTGTGGATTCCCCGGCTGCCCGTGGGACCTCGTTAAGCCCTACTCCTAGTGAGAGGGGAAGGGGAGTGAGCCACTGGCCTTCGCAGGCTCAGGTTCGGCTGGGCACTTCCGGAGCCTCGGGTGTAGGAAGGACAGGGTAAAGGCGGAGGGGGGAATGCAGAAAGGACTGAAGTCCCGCGGGAAGAATTTTTTCCCTTTCTATTAATTATTAATTGATTTTTCCCACTATTTTTGTTAATATACAGATGTAATACATAGTACTTACAATGAATTTGGGTGTTTTGTACATCTATGTATCATATCGACTTTACAATCCCTTCCCATCTTCGACGCTCCCACCCCCTCCCTATCCCTTCCCTCGGCTCCGGCTTTCACTTCGTATGGTTCCAAAGAATGTCTGTGTTCTGGGTTTTCCAAGTCTGAGAAACCATAGGGTGTTTAACATACTCATCTTCCGCGCCTAACATTCTGCCAGGTTACGAAGTAAAGAGTCTGGTCTGGGTGTCTGGGCAATTCAAAGACCATGTCTTTGACGCAGTGCACGGCGGGGAGGTCCACAGGTCCATCTTTAGCCATCCCTGAATGTCAGCCACTCCTGTAAGAAAACAAAATCCCTGCCCGCTTTTAAAAAACTTTTAGTCCTAGCCCTCTGGCTCTTTCCTTAAAATCCCAGAAATGGTCCAGAAAGACACTCAATGGTGTGGTCTGGGTTTGTCCCACCTTATCAGTCAAAAGATTGTCAGTCCCTCAGACAACGAAAATATAACACTCAAAAAAAGACAACGCTTAACACAGGTGCTGGGAGGAGGCACTCCTCACCAGCTACAAGACCACGGGGAGGCACTCCCCACTAGTTTACAGGTACAGGTGAGTCCAAGATGTCTCCCAGATCCTAGAGCCTGGGGTCCTCTAGCGAATCTGCCAAGACCTCCCAAAGCAAAAACAAGAACACAGCAGGAATATAGGTATTCAAGCTGGGCTAAATACTAGAACAGTATAGACCTGCAAGACAACACAAAACAGAGCAGACAGGCAAGACAATACAAAGACAGGACACTTACCAGCCAGGCTTCACGTGTCGAAGTGTCCTGGAAAGGCTTAGGGCTCCCAGCCAATGCACTAAATGTTATGCCCAGATCTCGGGGACCCCAAAGACCACCAGGAGTCCGAGACATGCATGTAATAACAAGGAGTCTTTATTTGGGCTTAAGCTCGGGCTCTCAGACTTCACGAATGCAGTGGATATGTGCAGAAGTCCAGAACAAAGGATGAGCAGGGTTTTTAAGAGGTAGGGGAAGGGATGGTCTCAGGAAATATGACACAGGTATGTCTTTACTTGCATAGAACCAATAGTAAGTGCACAGTTTTTTGTGATGGCGATGCTGACTTCTTCGAGAGGCAGAGTGGCCATAACTTTTGTTATAACCCAATCATGACCTTTTAGGAGTCTTTTGGATGTAACCAACCCAGTGTGGTGTTTCAGTGGCCTGGGCAGGGTCTAAAGGGGTGTCTAGTGATTGGTCAGTTGTCACTGGGCAACTTATTTATGATCTCTTGACTGCCCCAGGCCCAGAAATGCCAGGTTTGTTTACTCTTTGCCCCAGGCCCAGGAAAGCCAGATTAGTTTTCCTTTCTGATTGGCTGTAACTAGGAAACCAAGTGCCCCAAGGCTTATTCTTTCCTTGGGAGTCATTTTACAATTGCTTTACAATCAGAGGAAGCTGAGGCTTTGACTCAGTAACTTTTAGAGTAACTTTGAAATGTGTCCTGAAGTCTGTTCAGCTTGGGTCTTACAGATACAAGAACCTGGATTGACACTTGCAGTCTTTTAAAGCTGGGAAGATTTTGTTCCAGGCTGTCCTTGGCCTTTAAAGTTTGCATTGAGAAATCTGCAGTAATTTGAATGGGTTTGCCTTTGTGGAATGTTCGTTTTTCTCTTGCTGCTTTTAGTATTTTTTTTCTTATGTTGTCTTTCTGAGGTTTTGATTATGATATGTCATGGTGAGTCTCATTGCAGGTTGAGGTTATTTGATGTTCTATAAGCTTCTTGTTTAGATTGATAGAGATCAGTGAACTGAAGAGCTTGGGCAGCTTGGAAGAGGAAGTTCTGAGGCTTGGCAGAAATCCAGGAGGGTGGTGGCAGGAGCAGGGATGGGCTGGAGCAGAGTGGCCAGCCTGGCTGTCAGCCTGAGATTCCGCCTGTCCCTGATCAAAGAGCTCCCCAGCTTCCCCGGATTCCTTCTGTTCATTTCTCCTCTGGGGTTTTTACATTCTGTGCACAAGCTACAGGCCGCTGTGTTTCCTGAGTAATGACTTTCTGTCATGATGACAACTTTGGAGGGTCTTTTAAAAAGTTTTTAAATGTGTATAAGCTCTACTAAGGATTAAGCCCAGGGCCTTCATATTGAGTTATATCACCAGTGCTCTGCACCCCCACACCCCCACTTCCCCCTTTTTGAGACCAAGTCTTACCCTGTAGTCCAGGCTGATCCTGAGCTCACTGTGCGGCCCAGGCTGGCCTGTAACACCCAACAGTCCTCCTGCCTTAGCCTCATTTGTGTCACCATGCCCAGCTAATCCTTTATGTGGTGCTGGGAACCACACCCAGGGCCTTACATGCACTCCGCAAGCACTCTAAGGACTGAGCTACTCCCCAACCCCTGAGTCCTTTTGTATTTTTTTTTAATCTGGAGTCAGGGTCTCTCTGAGTCGCTGAAGTGGCCAAACTGGGCTCCAACTTTGATCTTTGTGCCTCAGCCTCCCAGAGTGCTGGGATGACAGACCTGTGCCACCAGACCTTGCTTGCAGGGTAATTTTATAAGCATCTTGAGAAATTCCCTGACAGGTCACAGCCTAGCTCTTCTTTCTGCCTGTGCACATACTGCTCTGGTGGCCTGATGGCAGCCCTGCGAGATGGGGTTAGTCCTTCCATGTCACACACGAGAAGAGTACATACAGAGAGGGGTTGGTGACCTGCCAGGGTCACGTAGCTGGCCACTCTCAGAGTGGGGGTTAGTCCAGGCAGGCTGGCTCCAGAGTCCATAATCTTAACACTACCTGGCAAGCTCTAC
>PVKB01007775.1:0-28059 GCA_004027205.1 Ctenodactylus gundi
CCCCCCCCCCCCCCCCCCCCCCCCAGTCTTCCAGGAAGGCAGGTGCAGCATATGTATCCTTTCAGGTCTCTGCCCAGTAACCAGTCCCTCCTGCATCCAGGTGTGGCCACTACACACCGTTAGTTCTAACTCACACGCCTTTAGTCTTAACTGTAGTCCACCCCTCCAGACTAGACCCCAATCCACCAACATCACATGGTTCCATAGACGGTCCACAACATTAAAATACATGAGACTTTTGGGGCGACACTCCAGATCCTAACTACACCACTTGTGATATTTAGGGAACATCCATGACCCACTGGACAAGTAGCTGTGAGCCCAGGACTTGTTTCCAGTCCATACATAAGCTTTTTGTATTTACACCCAACCCTTCCTCACTCAACCTGAGTGTCAATATTTTACAATTCAGAGGCATTTTAACCTGCTCTGTGATTTCACCCAAGCCACCACCTGGATTATTCCTGACTAATTTTTCTAGTTGTCTGGATCTGTTTATAAAAGATGAATACATGGAAGTAAATGAATAGGTCAGCTGACATGGAGAGGTGACAGGCGAGTCATGTGTGGCTGGCTTGCCATTTCACTCAGTGTTAAATCTTGGTATTCCTACGATCTGCTTTGGTTTAAGTCACTGGTGAACAGTCAGTGAAAATGTGTTCCATGCTTCCAACAGTCATCGCGTGAGTTTCTCATCTAAAACCCAGGCTCTGTGCACTCCGGATTCAACCGGCTGGTGATATTAGTGTGATTAGCCATGACGACAGAAGGACAAATAGAACCACAGTTCTTTTGTTTGCTTTTGAGAGCACAGCCAACTTCTTTGGCCTTTACCCTGCCTAATTGTTAGGATAATAAAATCAATTTCTGTGAGTGGCTTGCAGGACGACCCCGTGTCTTAAATGAAGTAATGCATGTCTGAAATAAAGGCTGCTCCAGGGAAAATATTTTGCAATTTATAAAAACTTAGGAAATGTATAAAAATTGTAAAGCAGCCTTCTCCACAGTAGATTTTCGGGGTGATGGTGCTGAGGAAGCTGGGTCTTAACCTGATAGGCTTTTAGGAAAACAGAACTTCAGGAAAACACTCAACGCAGAGAGGGTGCCTGGGAATTTATCTTCCACAGGCGCATCTGTGTCACCATTCCTCCCAGAGAGTGGCTGCTCAGATGAAATTCAGCCGTAAGAGTACTGAGAGGCACACCCATAATGAAGCTCCTTTCCGTGACAAATCTGAAATCTCTATTTGTTTCTTCAAGGTTTTCTGCCCCCTGAAATTGAACTAAAGAAATTCCACTGTTAAATTCATTCCATGCAAGCAGTGCATTTATGTAGCTTTGAAACATCTTAAAGTAAGAGCTTAGAGCCTAGCTATGCATGAGAGACTCAGGAGGATGGTGGAGTCAAGCCATGGCCTTCGGTGGGGAGGGCACGGTGCATTTGGTACTTCCCACACGTGGTCAGAGAGGGATGCCGAGTGGTGTAAGACACTGTCAGGACCCCCAAGGCCCGGCACTAGGGCTGCCCCGAGACCCCCTTCTCCAGTGTTGACACGGTGGGGGAATTTCTCCTATTGCATGACTACCTGCCTGACTCTACCTGGAGTATCAAACTTGCTGCTGGCAACCTCTCTCTCCCCTCCAGCTGGTGAGCTTCCAGAAGGCAGAGCCTGGGGATGGTCTTCTTGGACTGCTCCACCCTGCGGGAGACCCTGAGCAGGTGCCTGGTGGCCGCTGGAATGAAAGAGTCGGAAGGAGGAAACGGATGTAAGCAACATTATCACATCTGCTAGCACCTTGGTGGTAGTTTTTTTAATATCTAAGGGAAAATTAAGGGAGCTCTTAGTTTTCATTTTCTTCTGGTTTTCTAACCACACAGTGTATGGCCATGCATCCTTATTGGAAACTTGGTTAGGCAGAAATGCACTCCACAGAAGTGAGCATAAGCCAGTGGTCTCAGGCGCCTCCTGGCCGCCCAGGGTTCTGGCTAACCCCAGCCTGACCGGGGACAAGCTGCTTACTTTGGAAGGAGGTCAGTTTAGGAGGTGAACATAAGTTCAGGGAGTGGGACTCTTGCATCCATTATTCTTTGCTTTATTTTTTGGCCAGGATATATTTTTGTCTCTTTAATATTGATAAGTTTTTGTGCTATTTATACTAAGAAATCCCCAGAGGATTCAGATGACCTACAGAACTGAGCCCTTGTGTCCAACCAAGACTGAGCAAAGCTCAGCAGTACCAACTGCAGGTGCTTTGCTGCTCTTGCCTAACTTTATGCAGTACCAGGGGCCCAGCGCTGTGATCACTGGCCCGGTCTGATTGCAGCCGCCCAGTTAGAGGCCGATAGTCCTGGCCATTGCACTTGCTGGGTGGGGACACTGAGACTTAAGGAACTACAACTACAGGTCATAGGGAGGGTTAGTTATGTTGAGTGCAGCATTCCCAAGGGCCACCTGGGGCCAGGGAGACACCGTCCTGTAGCTGCTGTGTGTGTAGAATGTCCTATGTGGGCAGGGTGCTGGGAGCAGCTGACATGGAGCAGCCCACAGACAGGGTTTCCTCCAAGCAGATGGCAGCATGCTGTGCCCTCCAAGCTCCTGGGTGGCCCGGCACGGCCCTCCCCATGCATAAGGCTGCTTGGCCTTGCCTGTGCTCCTCTGTTGGAGGAACTGAAATATTTTTGCAAAATTATTTTTTATGTATGTGTTATATAGATCCTGCCATATCCACACACATGCAACCTGACGGCGTCGTGCTGGCCTTCTCGGTGCCTTTATCCCTGCGCTTCTGTCTTCCCCTCATCCTTGCTTCATCCTGTCACACTGGCTGCTAATGTCACAACCCACAGCGCCTCCTTTCTCATGTTTAATCACACACAGGCTTTTCCAAAGGTCTTAATACATATACAAGTTGTAAAAATACATAACACAGAGGCTGGAGGAATAGCACAGTGGTTAGATCTCTTGCCTTGCAGCACGGGGCTCTGGGTTTGATTCCCCAGCACCAAATAAACCAGGTTTGGTGTTTCATATTTGTAGTGCCAGTACTCAGGAGGCTGAATCAGGAGGATTTCTGTGAGTTTGAGGCCAGCCTAGGCTAAATGGTGAGTTCAGGGCTAGCCTGGGCTACAGAGATACTCTATCTCAAAAAAAAAAAATACATGAACACACACACACACACACACACACACACACACACAACATAAAAATTTCCTTACTCAGGATTAATTTGTCAAATATGAGGTAAAACTAACATACTGAGAGGAATTACGCAAGCACTAGATTCAATGTACAGGCGTCTCAATGTCGCCATACACAGAAAAACATTACCAAATGTTTGGGGTACTCTGAAAATCTGTACACAGTTCCCAACTAATAATGGATCAGCGTAGAATATTTTGACCTTACAGTGGTGCAAAAGGGATACGTACTCAGGAGAATTCCGACTTCGAATTTTTTATCTTTTTCTGGACTAGCGATGCAAAGTATGGTACTCTTTGGGGCTGGGTAGTGGGATGGAGCTGGAGCTCCTACATTGCCGCACAACCTGGCAGGGGAACAGCTGACACTCTAAAGCAGTGACCCCCAATCTTAAAGGTTATTCTCCCAAGGACCAGGGTGAGATGTGGGGGTGCGTGTTCTGCAGTGGGTTGTTGGAAGACAGCTATGAAATGAGGCGCAGCAAGCAGTGCAGTAGGGAGGAAGGAGCAAAGCTCCGCCTACTGCCAGTCAGCAGCATTAGAACCTGATAGGAGAGTGCTGATGGGGGGTGGGGCTTCAGATTCCCTCACCTCCTGCTTGCTGCCGATCTGTCCTGGTGGCCTTGTCCTTCCAGGCCACACTGCCAGTTGTGGCCAGGGTTAGAGTACTCCTTCTCTACAGTTGACTGTGTTGGTAAATTAGATAATATTAAATGCATTTTTTGCTTATGATATGTATAGCTTCTGTGGATTTATTGGGACATAACCTCGTCATACATTGAGGAGTTTCTGTGTCATTATTGCTCCCATACAGATCTATGTATTATTTAAAATAATGACACCATATTATACCCACTAATCAGTTCTTCCAGAAATCCTTCTAGGCCATTTGGCAGAGCTTCTGTCCTTTTAAATGGATAAGTAGTATTCCTTGGTGTGACCAGATATGACAGATCAACCGTTCCTTGCCACGAGGCATTCCTGTCTTTTGCCATCCTAAATAGTATGGCAGTAAATGTATGGACACTTAGGACTTTGTCTCTTGGTACTTTGGTTCTAGAGAAGAGACCTGTTTTTAGTCACTATGGAAATTGTCAGACTGTTTTCCTAACAGCCAGGGTGCCTTCCCTGGGAATGTGAGGCCGAGCCCTGACGGCCCCCACGTCTACTGTTAGGCCTCTTTGCTCTGGCTGGTGTGCGTGTGCAAAGTGAGGTCTTGCTGATGCACACAGAGTGCTCCTCTGAACATAAGAGATGTGTATGTTTTCACATGTTTCCTGGCCGTTTGGGTTTGATGTTTGCCTACTCATGGCCTTGCCCATTTTTCTGATGGGTGGCTTGGTTTTTCACATCCATTCCAGAGAACACTTTCCTGTCCCGCTGTGGCTGGACAGTCCCCAGAGGCTCCTCTTCTAAGGATCAGGGACCCCTCCTGCTTGGCACTGCTGGGCAGGTGAAGCGAGTGTAGAGGTTGTCTCCAGAGCCAGGCAGGCTGTTGGGACCATGGCCGTGGCTGCCGCTTATGCTTTGAACAGAAGGTCACCAGCCTGAACAGCTCACGTGGCGCCAGCAGGGAGGCTGAGAAAGTGAGGCAGTTTCATACCGTGCTGTCTTCCACCGGTTATGTCCTCCAATAGCAAAGGGCTGCCCAGGCAGAGGACGCCCCCCTGTGGCCTCAGAGGGGCCGCCCTGTCCTGGCCGACATGTGTGGCGCTCTTGTGCCTGGCTGACAGAAGGCTTTCCAGTAAGTGAAGGATTAAGATATCGGTATGAGCGTTTCTCACCCCAGGCCCACCTTAATTCATGTAACAGGTGGCATTCCCATGGGTGACAGTCCCCTGGGCCCTCCGGGGTTGTGAAGAAATCTGGGATGTGTTGCAAGGAGGGAAGAGTGTCGTAGTCATCAGTCACCTCTGGCACAGTTAGAGGTTTACCAGCAGTGGTGACACTCGGATTTTGACACAAATGAAGTAATCTGTAAGTTCAGAAAGCAGATCACAATGCAAAGCATCAGTCTTGATATCACTGGGAAAGTTTTAATCTTTTTTAAAATTATGAAATAAATCATAGCAACTCATTATGCTGTTGTATTTTCACTTTTGTGTACATCTGATAAAGAAAAAAAGAAAAGGAACTCCAAGAAGATTAGATTCACTGTAGAAAGAAAATATAGAATTCTAAGAAAAACAAACAAAAAGGGTTTCAAAAAATGTTAGGTAATGTTGGCTAATTAAACATGTTTCCAATTCTAAAATCTTATGGTGTTTACTAGCCAACATATTCGAAACCCATAATATTTGCTGGCCATAAAAGAAATCTTCCTTAAGCCTACAATCCTCGTCCCACTGGCACCCCCTATTGGTGGGGCAGCAGTGTAATTCATCTCATGAAGGAAATGTGGAATTTAATCTCTGAAGCCTTTTAGTTCCTATGAGTTGCCACATTTGTGTTCATGCCTGGATCACAGGATCCGTGACTAGCGGCTTTGATGTCCTCCTGCCCTGGCCTCCCTCCTCTTCCCCATTCAACTCTTCTTCTAGTTCATGCCCTCTTCTCTTCTCCTGCTCCTCCTCCTTTCCACCCCCAGATTCCACATATGACAGAAACTACATGAATCTTATCTGCGTCAAGCATGTTTTTCTTAACATGATGAGCTGCAGTTCCATCCATTTTCCTGCAAATGTCAAATTTCGTTTTTCTTACTGGCTGATTCTTCATTTTTAAAAATCTGTTCATCTGTTGATGAGCACCTAGACTGGTTCCAAACTTTGGGTACTGTGAATAGTGCCTCAGTAAACGTGGCAGTGCAGGCGCCTCTCCTGCACGCCCACCTTCGCTCTTTCCGGTATTACATCTAGGTGTGGTATGGCTGGATCGTACGGAAGCTCTGTTGTTAGTGTTTTGAGGAACGTAGGTACTGATCTCCAGAGTGGATGTGCTAATTTACATTCTCAGCAATACTGCGTGGGGTTCCTCCCCCTCCACACACATTCTTGTCAGATTTGATAATTTTTTTATTTTTGATAATAGCCATCTCACTGTGGTGAGATGGAATCAATGTAGTTTTGATTTGCATTTCTCTGTTGGCTAAAGATATTGAGCATTTTTCATGTAATTATTGAGCATTTGTAGTTCTTTTGAGAGCTATTTTGTTCATTTGCCCACAAATTAATTGGATGATTTGTTCTTTTGGTGTTGGATTTTGAGTTCTTTGTACATGCTGGATATTAATCCTCTGCCAGATGAATAGCTGGCAAAGATTTCCTCCCACGGTGCAGACTGTCTCTTCATTCGGTGGTTATTTCTCCTGCTGTGCAGAAGATTTTTAATTTGATATAAAACCACGTGTCAGTTATTGCTCCTCTTTTCTAAGCTGTGGAGTCCTGTTTAGGAAACCATTGCCTATGCCATGGTCTTCTGATAGCTTGAAATGTTTCCCCTATGTTTTCAAAGTTTCAGATCTTACATTAAGGTCTTTGATTTTTTCTTTTTTAGTTGATTTCTGATAGGGATCTGGTTTTACTGTTCTGTCTAGCTTTCCCAGAACCTTTTGTTGACGAGGCTGTCTCTTCTCCAAGTCACGTTCGCTCCTTTGTCAAGAATCAGGTGGCTGTGGGTACATGGGTTAGTTCCTGGGTCTTCTGTCCCACTCCGTTGCTCATTGTGTCTATTTTTCTCCAATAGCCTGCTGTTCTTGTTACTGTGGCTGTAGAGTATATACTTTGAAATCAGGTATTGTGGTGGCTGGGATTGCTTTGGCTATTTGAAGTCTTTTGTATTTGTGTATGAATTTTAAGATTGTTTTTTCTAGTTCTGTGAAGAGTGTCCTTGGTAGTTTGATGGGGGATTTTATTGAACCTATAGATTGCTTTCAGTAGTATGGCTATTTAAACAATACCAGTTCTCCCAATTCATGAACATGTGATGTCTTTTCATATTCTAGGTTTGTTTTGTTTTCCACCTGTTGTAAATGAGATTGTTTTCCAGATTTCTTTCTCAGTGGGAAACCTGTCAATTTTTGTGTTGATATTGTATTTTGCTACTTTGCTGAATTTTTTCAGTTCTCAGAAACTTTTGTAGAATTCTAGGATTTTCTAGGAATAGAATCATATCATCTGTAAATGGGGACTTCTTTTCATTTGTATCCCTTTTTGTTTCTTTATCTTGACTGATTGCTCTGAAGTATCCAAAATTATGTAGAATAAGAGTGATAGTAGTGTACACCCTTGTCTTATTTCTGATTTTAGAGGAAATGCTTCTGAGTTTTCCCCCAGTTAGAAGAATGATTTTGGCTATGGGCCTCACTTAAGTTGAGGTATGATCCTTTTATATCTAACCCTTTTAGGATTTTTATCCTGAATGGATGTTGCATTTTCTCTAAGCCCTTTTCTACAGCTATTGAAATGATCACTGATTTTATTCTTGATTTTATTTGTATGATGAATTGCATTTATTGGTCTGCATATGTTGAATCAGTTTTGTGTACCTGGAATGAAATCCACTTGAACATAATGTATAATCTTTTTAATGTGATGCTGAACTTAGTTTGCAGGTATTTTACTGCAGATTTTACAGTATTCATCAAGGATATTGATCTATAGTTTTTGTTGTTGCTGCTGCTGTTCTGTCATTATCAAAGTTTGCTATGAGGGGAATGCTGGCTTTGGAGGATCATTTTTGAAGAGTTCCTTCAGTTTTATTTTATGGGATAGTTTTGAAGAGCATTAGCATTAGTTCTTTAAAAGTCTGGTAAAATACAGCAGTGAGTCTGTGCTGTCTGAAGCTTTTATTTGTTGGGAGACTTCATTTGTTACCTTAGTATCTGATATCAATTTAGGCTTAGGTGGATCTGTATATATTTTTAAAAACATTCTGTTGGTTCAATTTTAATTGGTTGTATGTGTCTAGAAATTTATTCATTTCATCTAGATGTTCCAATTTATTGACATACACATTTTTGAAGCAATCCCTAGAGACTTTGAATTTTAATTGTATCTGTTGGACTACCCCCTCTACATCTCTTATTTGGGTCTTCTTTCAATTAAATTGCCTGAAAGTTTGTTAATTTTGTTTGCCTTTTCAAAGAACCAACTCTACTCCAATGATATTTTTTCTTTCAGTTTTTCTTTCAGTTTTTCTTTCATTTATTTCTTCTCTGATCTTTATTATTCCTCCCCCCTACTGATTTGAAGTTTTTCTAGTGCCTTGAGATATGTCATTAGGTTTTTTAAGATCCCTATTTTTATAATGTTGGCATTTTTAGCTATAATTTTCTCTCTTAGTTCCACTTTTGCTATACCTGGTAGGTTCTGTTAGGCTGTTTCCATTTTCATTTGATTCTAAGAATTGATTTTTTTTTTGAGATAGGGTCACACTCTGGTAGTCTAGGCTGATCTTGAGTTTATAGCAGTTTCCCCTAATTCCTCCAATAATTCTTTGCTCCTTCAAAGAAAGTGTATTATTCTGCCTCCACACAGTTATATAATTTCTACAGTTTTTTCCTTGTCTTTTTTTTTTTTTTTTTTTTTTTTTTTTTTTTTTTTTTTTTTTTTTTTTTTTTTTTTTTTTTTTTTTTTTTTTTTTTTTTTTTTTTTTTTTTTTTTTTTTTTTTTTTTGAGACAGGATCTCACTTTATAGTCCAGTCTGGCCCTGGAACTCACAGCAATCCTTCTCCCTCAAACCCGTGAGTGCTGGGATTACAAACATTTTCTACCACACCCAGCTAGTTTGTTTGTTTGTTTGTCTGTTTTAGTGTAATGCTTTGGGGATTGAACCTGAGGCCTTTCACATGCTAGGCAAGTGCTCTAACTTCTTAACTACATCCCCAGCCTTCTCCAGTTTCTCTTGCAGTTCATTTCTAGTTTCATTTCATTTTGGTTTGATAAGATGAAAGACATTATTTCGTATTTTGGTATTAAGATTTGTTTTATGGCCTTAAGTGTGATGTGTTGTGGATGAAGTACCATATGTTAATAAAAATGAGGTGTATTTTGTAGCTATTAGATGAAATATTCTGTAGATATTTGTTAAGTCCATTTGATCTTTAACTCTGTTTTGTTGTTGTTGTTTGTTGTTGTTTTGGGGACTGGAAGATCTCTGAGTAAGCTTGGGGTACCAAATTCACACGCTATTATTATATTGTGGATCTACCTCTCCCTTTCTGTCTTAGAGTGTTTGTTTCATAAAATTATGCTCCCTTATGTTCAGTGCCTATATAGTTACTATTACATCTTCTTGATGTCTTGTTTTCTTTATTAGTAAGTAGTGACCCTCTCTGTCTTCTTGCCAGTTTTGCTTCGGGTCAGTTTTGCCAGATAGGGGTACAGCTACTTCTGCTTGCTTTTTGATTCTGTTTGATTGGAATATAATTCTCTGTCTTTTCACTTTCTATCTGTGTATATCTTTGACAGTGAGGTGAGCTTCTTGCACATAACAAAAAGTTGGGCCCCGTTTTCTAATCCAATCAGCTAGTCTGTGTCATAATCAGTTTTTCATTTCTGAGACACAATACCTGACACCTCCAAATTAAGGGATGAAAGATTTACTTTTAGCTCACAATTCATTCATAGACATCAGGCAGTGGCAGAGAAGGGTATGGCAGAGGGCTTGGCTGGAGACAGGCTGCTCACACTATTGTAATATGGAAGTGGAAAGGGGAAAATGCTGGGAACAAGAATATATACCCTTCTATGTTATGTCCCTCGTTATTCGCCCCTTCAGACTAGGCCCCATCTCTTAACAGTACATGAAATTATCAATGGATTAGCTTGCTGATACAGTCACCCCCATTATCCGGTCACCTTCCAAATACAGGAGGCTTTTTAGGGACATTCCACATCCAAACCACAACAGTCTCTGTCTTTTAATTGGAGAATTTATAACATTAATTTGTAGGCTTATTATTAAAGAAATGTGTGATTCCTGGCTTTTTGTTTTGAATACTCTGTGTTCAATCCTTTCTCCCTTATTCATTTTAGAGCCTTGATGTCTTGCTGACGTCATCATGTTTGATTCTTCCAGACTTCTCATTCCTTCATCTACTAGGGAGACTTACTTTTTCTCCTGCTCTTGTGGTTGTGTTTATCCTGAGTCTTCATCTGAATTACAATTCCTTTGAGTGTCTTCTCTAATGCTAGTTTAGTGGTCATGAATTCTTTTAGTTTAGGGTTATCTTGAAAAGTCTGTATCTCTTTGAGCTCCGAGGATTGGCTTTGCTGCATGTAGTAATCCAGCCTGGCAGCTTTTGTCCAGGGCTTGAAATATATCATTCCGTGAACTGGGTGTTAGAATTTCTGTGAGGAATCTGCTGTTATTTTGATGGGTTTGCCTTTATAAATGATTTAACTTTTTTCCTGACAACCATTATGGATGTGTGGCAATTTAGCTTGATTATGATGGAGTTCTCTTCTGATCAGGTCTCTTTAGAGTCCTAAATGCCTCTGAACCTTGAATATCTAAGTTATACCAAAATTCAGGAGTTTTTCTTCTTATTCACTGAATAGTTTTTCTATGCCATGAGCCTGTATTTCAGTTCCTTGTCCAAACTTGTGATTTTTAGGTTTGATTTCTTAATGTCATTCTGAAGATATTGTATGTTCTGGTCATAGTTTCTATTTGTTTTGTTATTACTGTATGAATATTCCAGTTCACCTACCTTGCCTTCTTTCTTTCACTTTCAGTTGAGTTTTTTATTCAAATTATTGTGAAATTTTCACTTCAGGATTCCTATTCTGTTTCAGAATCTCTGTTTCTTTATTGAATTGCTCTTTCATATTCTTCATTATCATCCTTAATTCATTCAGATATTTATTCTTATCTTCGTTGAATTCATTGGTCATTTCAAAAAATCGATCTTTTTACTGTCTGGCCTTTCATACACTTTGATATATTTGGTACCAGCTACTAGAGAGTTATGAACTTTTGGAGGAGTCCCTGTTCTGTTTTTGTTTTCTTCCAATATTCTCATGGTTTCCATGTTGAGATTTGTGCCCCTGTTGGAGTGGATATCCCTTCACTGTTAATGTGAGCCCTGGTCAGTGATTAGCCTTCTCTTAACCAGGTGCCCTGGGACTCTGGTTTGTTGTGAAGTGCTGAACTTAATTCCAGGGGGACTTGATCATAGTTTTCCTATGGCTGCTGAGGCTTTGGCTGGTAGGTTCGACTCTGTGTACACTGTATTGGAACCCAAGTGACGCCCTTTCTCTGTAGAACTCACACGAAGGCAAATCAGAGTTAGGCATACAGTAAAAGCTTATTTATTATTATGTCTTTAAAGCAAGCAACTGTTTATTGAATAAACAAAAGAGAAAAGAAAGGATCTTTGCTGAGAAGCCAAGAGGGGACCCAGAAGGTCAAAACCTATTTAAAATAACATCTTCAACACCAATGACCATAGAGAAGAAATAAGCAGATATGATTTGGAATAGACTAAATGGACACAATAGAGAAAGTAAAATTAATAATTAAAAAGGGAAGTAAAAATTAGAAAAGAAAGCCGGGTGTGGTGGCGCCCACCTGTAATCCCAGCACTCGGGAGGCTGAGACAGGAGGATTGCCATGAGTTCAAGGCCAGCCTGGGCTCCAGTGTGAGTTCAGGACCAGCCTGGACCACAGAGTGAGAACCTGTCTCAAAAAAAAGAAAAGAAAAGAAATACCAAATAATGAAAAATATATAAAATTATATAGAACTATGAAAACAATCACAACAATAACCCACAAGGCAAAAACCTCACTAAACCAAAGTTAGATATATTTCTTGCCATTGGGCATGATGGCATGTTCCTGTAATCCTAGCTACTGTGGCAGACTGAGAGAGGAAGATGGCACGTTCAAGCCTAGCCTGGGCAACTTAGCAACTTAGTGAGATCCTGACTCAAAATAAAATATGAAAAAGAAAGGGCTGAGTAGGTAGCTCAAAGCAAAGCCCTGGATTCATTTCTACATACAACAACAAAAAGTTTGAGCAGACAGGCTGGGCAACTTGGTGAGAACTTGTCTTCAATTAAGTTTTTTTAAGGGGGTGGGGAAGTAGGTCAGTGGGAGAGCCCTGGGTTTAATCCCCAGCACAGAAGAACAAACAAAACTTCCCTCCTGAGGTATCTGGGGGGGGGGGGGGGGGGGGATGAAGAAGTTTCTTTCAGAGCCTCCCGCCCTGGAGTCTACCTAGTGGGGTGCAGGGAGGTGGGTCACGGCTGCAGGTGCTGTGTGGCTTCTCAGTTCTAGTTTGACAGTTAATAGAATAAACCAGACAGGACAGTAGGAGGCTAAGCTCTACCAGAGCCACCGGAGCAAGCCCAGACAGTACTGTCCTCCTCAGAGCTGTATTCACCCCAAAGGCCTCTGTATGTGCAGCAGGCGCCCAGCAGCAGAAGGAGCCGCCCACGAGCCCCTCTCAAAGGCTGAGCCTGTGGGCCAGCGGAGTCAACATCTCACTCCCTAGACCCTCAGTGCCCACAAGGGTGTGGGAAATGCCTAAGCCATGGTGGTGCATCTTCTGAATGCCTCAGAGTGAGGTGCCAGGCCTGGGATGGTGCTCAGACTCACCTTGGGGCAGATCCACACACAACTGGCCTCACCCCTCACCGTGGAAGCTGAGCCACTGGTTTCGAATGGGAGTACATTCCTGCCACAGCGTTCTTGTGGATCTGTGTCAGGGTCACTTCCCGGGAGGCACAGAGATCTTCTCCTCAGCACCTGCTCCTCAGCAGCCCCAGGGCTCCTGTGCACTTGGACTGGCAAGGTGCTGGATTCTGCACTGGTGGAGGTCTCTGGGACACCTTCTCCCTCGCGTTCAGTAGGAGCTTCCCTCCCCCTGCCCAGAGCTGGGCACGGACGCACTCTGCGTCTCTTATTATCCTCCTACCTAACATTTTTGGGTTTTACCTGGTCACTGAACCCCCAACCCCCAGCTGTGCTCCAGTGCCTTTTTTGCAACGACCCTTCACACACACACACACACACACACACACACACACACACACAGCCACACACCTGTTGCTCTGGTTCAACCTCATGGGGACAGAGGTTGCACTGGCTGTCTCCCAAATCTTGCAGCCTCTATCTTTTCTCAGTGTGAGAGATCTGTTAAATGGCATGCCTAATCCTAAGGGACTTGCTTGGTGGGAAAAGAATAAATAAAGTTTGATAATTACAGGCATCTGTAACAAGATTATTAGCAACCAAGTTAAAAGCTTACACTAAATGCCCTTTCCCCCCTTTGGTGGTTCTGGGAATCGAGCCCATGGCCTTCACATGGAGCTACATCCAACCCATTTTGAATTTTTAAAAAGTTGAGGCAGAGTCTCACACAGTCGGTATGTTTTGCAGGCTGGGCTCCAACTTGCGATCCTTCTGTCTCAGCTTCCAGGCTGCTGGCATTGCAGGCCCGTGTCACCAGGCCCCGCTGTAAATGCCACTGTTCCAGCAGCTCATGTCCCTCGTTTCATTTTGTCTTTCATCACTCCCAGTAGTGCTGACCCAGAGCGGCCTGGGCCTTCCTAATGCCCTCCCCCACCCTGCAGATTCCACTGGGAGGCTGACAGTGTGACAGGCAGTGGGGCTGGCTCCCCGCCTAGCTCTCCAGCCATGGCTAGGTGCCTCCTGAGAGAGATTCTCTGCGGAGCTCAGGGAGTCCCTACGGTGTCCTGCTGTTTCAGACGCTTACAAGTTCTTTTGGAATTGTACATTTGGCTTTTGTGACATTATTTCCTGGAGAACAAACTTCCCAATGTTCTACACCTTTGTGGATAGGTCACTGCAGTGATCAGTTGTTTTCCTAACAGAAAAAGACTCCGCTATCAGTCATCCCATTCTGTGTGAGTCCCTTTACTACATTATTTTGTTAGACAAGACAACACACAATTAGCTTCCTTTTTCTTCCTTATTGAAAGTATTGAGCAAGCAAATGTACAGAGGTGCCATTTCATTAAAACAGACAATAAAAATAATTAAAAACAGTAATTATGGAACAAAAGAACTAGTTTTGTTTGCTGTCTTGAGCATCTGTGTGAGGGCCAGAAATAGCGAACATGAGAAGGACGTGCGTTAGTCTTGACCGTCTGTCGTTCGGGCTGTGCGCTTCTGGTGCTCCCTGCCCCCTGAAGGTGCTCCCGCCCTGCCGGTGGGGCCGCAGAATCCAAAGTCCTGCTGTCCTGTGCTCCTGCCCCAGAACCTGGGTTGGCGGGGACAGTGACACGGACCCAACGCCACTGAGACATGGCCTACCAGCTGGTAAAATTTTAGGGTGCTACTTTGTATTTTGCCTTTTACTAAATATGAATAGTTTGAAAACATTTAAGTGGCTTCCAGGATAGCTATTTTTCTCCTAAGTGCATTGTTCTTATAATCCCCCAAAGAAGTATCCTGGAAAGAGTCCAGTCAGTCATCAAGGCTCATTAAAAAGCTGTTCACTGGCATTTCTACTCCCCTAAAATCAAGAAACAACATTTGCATCTCCAAAGCTTTATTTCCTATCTGTTTCAGCAGACACCCAGAGGAGACAGAGTCTCGTCTTTGTTCGGAAGGAAAAAAACAAACCTTGAAAGTAGTTAATACTAACGTATGGACAGCGCGTACTTGGCTAGTGTTCTGTTCAGGGCTGGCATAAGCTCGTGTCACGTGGGCACCGAGTGGATTTCCAGGAGGACGTCCTACAGGAAGGCAGCACACGGGGAGCAGGTTTTGTGGGGCACCAGCACGCTTAATCTCATTCAGGAAAGGAAGCCAGGCCTCTCGGTCAGGCAGAGGCGCGTGCAGTGATCTCTGTACTCGTCTGGCGCCGGGCCGCAGACGCTGCGGAAGGACCGAGGCGCGCAGAGCTGGCCGGGGCGTGGCGGCAAGCACCCGGCAGGGGGACGCAGCGGCGCGGGGCCCGTCCTCCGAGGCCTGGGGTACTTGCACCTGGCCGCGGCGCGCGCCGGGCACCCCGGGGCACCTGCCGGCTGTGCGGGGAGCAGGTGGGCCGCGGCGCGGGGCTGCGGGCGGGGACGGCGGCGCTGTGGGGCCACCTGGGCGCGCGCCCCGGCGCGAGCTGGAGCGGAGCGGTGGCCGAGGGCGACTGGGCGCGGCGGCTGCAGCAGGTGGGCGCGCTGCGGGGGACGGGCGCGTCGCCAGCTGCGGCCGAGCGCCAGGCGCTGCAGGCGCGCAGCGGGAGCTGAGACGCCGCGAGGGCGCGCTGGCCGTAGGTCCTTGGTGTTCCCGCCGGCCAGCAGGCCGCGCCTCGCGCGGGGACTTGCCGCGGAGCCAGAATCAGCAAAGCCGTGTTTCCTCTCGGCCTAAGGCTTCTGTACTTTATGGGCCTTAGGTGGGCACTCGAACACCCAGAGCAGCCAAAGATCTCCAGCAACCTTCGTGCCAAGCCACCTTAGGCTGGCTCCCCCAAGGACAGCTGCTGCTGTAGGGACCAAGGACTCCCCACGTGCCTGTACGCAGTGCCAGCCCCAGGACAGGCGTGGAAATGCAAGGCAAAGTTTTTCCCCATCCAGCCCTGGGCTAGACCCAGGCGGGTGTAGGACGCTGCCTTACACCTCTTGCCACCTTACCCACGGTCTGTGTCTCAGTTGCTTTTTTGTCGCTGTGACTCGACACCCGACATCCACCACTTAGGGAGGGAAGATTTATAGTAGCTTACAGTTGTAGGTCTCAGTCCGTTCGAGGGTGGGCAGGTGAAAACTGGTGGAATCACACGGCAGGGCTGGAGCTCCGTCTGGGGCCAGAGCCAGAGCCCCAGGGACAGTAATCCTCACAGCATGGCGAAACAGAGAAGGCTGGGGGAAGGGTGGAACCGCACAGACCCCTCTAGCTCAAGCCCCAAGCATCTGCCCCTCCCATCCCAGCCTGGTGTCCATAGGAACACGAGGTTTTGGGGGACACTCCAGATCCAAACCAAGACACCCACAAAACATGGCAGCCTTGGTCTCTCCCAGCAAGAGACAAGCGAGGTTCCTTCTCTTGGAGTCTTCACAGACCTCACCCGGGGCCCAAAGGAGAGCCCCCTGCCCAAGGCGCTTTCCACCCTTTCCAGGACACGCTATCTCCCAGAGAACAAACGGGACTCGTTTCCACCTTTATTTTCTTTAATCTCCCCCTTCCAGAGATCCCACCCTTGGCAGGCAGAACTTGCATGGTACAGAGCTTTCCTCACCGCTTCTCCTCAGGCCTTTTTAATTCTCCCTCTCTTTTTTTCATGTTAAGAATCCAGGGGCTGGAGGAGTAGCTTAGTGCTTAAGAGCACTCGCCCGCAAGTGAGAGCCGTATCTGCGGAAAATAAATGAGTAACCAGAAGACAAGGGCCTGCATTATTGAGCCTGGCTCAAAGTAGTTGGTTTTTTTTTTTTTTTTTTTTTTTTAATAATCCCAAGAATTTGAAGAGTTGAAAAGCTAGTCCAACAAACACCAACATATACAGCCTCTGCTTAGACTCAAGGATTGTGAACATTTCCTTCTGTTTCCTTCTTGCCACCCCGTGCGAGCGTGATGACATTCCCAGTACGTATCTCCTAAATGAAGGCGTTGTTGTGTATGATTGTAATACGGCTATTGTACCTATCTTAGTTACTTTCTCATTGCTGGGACAGAATACCCAACATCCACAATTTAAGGGAGGAAAGATTTTAGCTCACCGTTTCAGAGGGATACAGTCCTTTATGGGCTGCGGGGAGTGGTGGGAGCATGTGATGGAGGCCCAGCTGTTCAAGGCATGGCAGATGGACAAGCGAAGTGACGGAGAATGGACGGAGCCCCCTTCTAGGCCTCGCCCAGTGACCCTCCCCTTCCTAGTCAAGCCGCACCTCCCAACAGCACAAGGGTATTTTACAACATGAAAATGCATGAGGCTCTTGGGGGGACACCCCAGATCCAAACCATGACACTGAACATAACAACATGAACAGTAACTTCTTTACAGTCTTTAATATGAAGTCCTTAATCAAAATACCCCAAACGTTTCAAGACTGACTTGAAAAAATAAAAACCTAGTCCAATGTTTACTCTTATACCTCTTCTATATCACCTAAGCCCTGGTGAATTTTGTTGAAGCACCCACTTCCTTGGATCTGTGTCATTATCTCACTGGGACAATTTCTATAATTATAATAATAATAATAATTTCGACAATAATGTGTGCCAGTGACTCCCACCTCCAGCCTCGATGCCCTTCCTGGGGCTTGACCCTTCTTGTGCACATCCTACTGACATGTATACTGTGCCCCCCATTCACCTGGCAGCTAGGCAACGCCACGCCCTTTATGTGTATGATTCCCCTGTGTTCTCACAGCACCTACGTAGGGAGATGCTGGGGCTGCGCCTGCTTCCCAACTAAGGAAAGCCACGTAAAGCTACTGAGTAGCTCGTACAAGACCATGGCTGGCAAATGGCGCAGACAGACAGATCTAAATGCACTTGCCTGCCTCAAGATGCCCAGCTTCTTGCTGCTTCCCTGCCAGTCACCCCAGCAGGCACCTGCTTCCTTCCATTTCCAGCTAATGGAATTAGCTGGAATTAAGGACCCTAGCATTTGCCGGGCATTTGTCGCGTGTCACAGTTAGAAGAATGACTCCCACTCACTCAGCAGCAGCCCCATAGCATATGCCCATTTTGTAGACGAGGAGACAAACTTCAAGCGTGAACATGCTCAGGTCGCAGAACTGCTAAGGCAGTGATGCGACCTCGCCTCCCTGAAGCCTAGAGACTTGCCTCACCAGACCTGCTTCTGCAGAAGACGGCAGCTCCCTTCCCTGACACCACGGCTTGGGGCCTATTCACTGTCCCTTTGGGATTCCACTGCCCACCTTGTCTTCCTCCACTGCCCTATTTAACCACTCGGCCAAAGTAAAGAAATGGCCTGAGTTAAGGTCAGGTAAATCACTTTTCCTGCGCAAAGGCCTCTAAGGTCACCCGTCACTTACTTTGAGGCCTTACGTTGAAGTTCCCCTCTGCCCCAGAACCTGTGCCACCGTTACCTGTGCCTTCCCTGCGTGCACAGTGTGCTCCAGCCAAACTGGACTCTCCTGTTCCTGACACCTGGTCTTGGCACATCCATGTATGAGCTTGCTTTGCTCTCATTAAAAAGCTCCATCAATCTCTGCAGTACGAAAACTCCTGCACGTGGCCTGAGGTGCAGCTCAGTGGCAGAGCAACTTGCCTAGCAGGTTTGAGCCCTGGGTCCAATCCTCAACACCATTACCAAAACCAAAAACCACACCCCACCTCTTTTTTGAGAGTCCACAATGCTTCCTTGACCTGCACAGGCATTTCCAATCGTACTGACTCAGCATTCTGAATCACACAACTCGTAAGCACTTAGCTGGGCACAATTATGGTGGTTTGGATCTGGTGTGCCCCCCAAAAGCCTCATGTTCCTGTGGATGCTGTCTGTGTAGGGTTGGGTACTTGGGCTTTGACCCAAATGGGCATGTGCTGGTTCCGCCCTTCCTCCCAGTCTCTCTTTGTACCACCAAGTTGTGAGGCTCTCTGCCACTGGAGCTCTGGCTCTGGCCCTGTTCTCACTCCAGCCTTGCCATGTGATTCTAGCAGTTTCCAACTGTCCATCTGTGAGTAAACTGTGACCTTCTGAAACTGTAAGCTACAATAAATCCTACCTCCCTAAGCTGTGGATCTCAGGTACTTGAGTCACACTGATGTAAAGGTAACTAAGATCAAAATTGGTACCAGGAAAGCGGGGTCGTTGCTGTGCCTTACCTGGCCATGTGGTTTGGAAGCCTTTGAAACTGGTTTGTGGGGAGAATTTGGAAAGGTTTGAGGATGCCAGCTGGACAAGCTTTGGAGTGCTTTGAGCTGAGCTTGATGGGAGATTCTGGTCAGAGCTCAGAAGACCAGGATGCTGATAAAAGTGTGGACGGAGGCTCAAGAAGTTTCATAGGGGAAGGAGGACTGTAACAGCAAGTAGCCTAAAACCACGTGTGCCTACACTCTAACAAAAAGTTTGTTGGCATTTTGTCCTTGTCCAGAGACTTTGCCTGAAGTTGAGATTAAGGGCGGTGGACTGCTTACCCTGGTAGAGGAAATCTTAAGGCAGACTGATATTTAAACGATTGCATGGCTTCTGTTTGCGGCATTTAGCCAGCTCTGTGAGGAAAAACAAGATAAAGTGGCAGAGAGAAATTTCATCAAAGGCTTGCAGCGCCAGACCAAAATAGCCTACAGTGGTGGGGCCAAAGAGCACAGGGAAGTTAAAGACATTAATATTAAAAAGAAGCCAAGTACTTGCACTCAGGATAAGAAAGATGCCAGGAGAGCATTTCCAAAGTCAATAGGACCCTCCCTCCACCAGCTCAAGGGTGGAGAGGCAAGACTTTGCTCTGAAAAGTGTACCACAGGGCCAAAATAAAAAGTGTCTTTTAAAGTTCAGCAGCCTGGAGTTCAACCATCTAAGAACTCAGAGACTTCTACAGCATTTGTCCAAGGGGGCCAGGCTGCTGCTCAAGACAGTGGTGGCAGACCTAGGCAAAGTCCACATGATTCTGGACTTTATAGGCTTTATAGGATTGAAAAGTGTTGGAGTTGTGGGTTCAAAGAGGCTTCCACCCAGATTTCAGAGGAAGGCCTTGGAGGCCAGGCAGTGTGCCCCTGGGAGGGCAGTGTGTGAAGTTATAAAAGAGAAGCCAAATGCACGGTGGAGAACTAAGGAATTTGGAACAGCCAGGAGCATGTATCATCTGCTGAGGAAAGCTGCCTGCCCTGAGGAGGTGGAGGCTGCTTCCCGCTGTGATGCTCTAGTACGAGGCTACTCAGGCCCTCAGGAGTGCATATCTGGCTGCCCTTTACTCCAGGTGCTGGACCTGGGACTACGGGATTCTACCCTTGCCGGACTGAGTTGAGGAATTGTTCTGGTCTTATTGCCTTTTATCTTCCTGTTCCTCCCTTTTGGAATGGAAGTGTTTACCTTGGGCCATTTGATGGTGGAAGTGCTTAGCTCTTTGGTTGTTTTTGTTTAAATTTTTCGCCATTTCATTGATATGTATTAGTGCAAAATTTAAGGTTTACAATGAAATTGTACACATACATATCTTGTCAAGGTGACAAGGACTTTCCCACTCTCCTTTTGTCCCTCCCCGTATCCTCCCCCTCCCTCCCTCCCCTTCCCTACCCACCTGTTTCCCTTTGTTTTTTAAGTTTCATAGGAGTTGTGATCTGGGACTCTCATATCAGAGAGACCATTCAATGTTTCACCTTCTGCTTCTGACTCACTTCACTAAGCATGATGTTCTCAAGTTTCTTTCATTTACCTGCAAAAGCCTCCAAGCTGTTGGACTTTATAGATGCATAGTATTCCATTGTGTATAAATTCCACAGTTTGTGTATCCATTGGTCTGTTGATGGGGAGCTTACAGCTGAGTTTGCCTTGAGTCTCAGAGGAGACTTTGGACTCGGACTTTTTAGCAGTGCTGAAACTATTGCGACTGTAGCAACTCTTGGAAAAGGACTAAATACATTTTGTATAAGGAGCTAGCCATGAGTCTTTTGGGGGCCAGGGGCAGAATGTAGTGTTTTGGAACTGGGGTGTCCCCCAAAAGCCTCATGTTCCTTTGGATGCTGTGTAGGCTTGGGAGGTGGGGCCTGGCTGGAAGTGGCCGGTGCTTTGGTCTTGACCCAGAGGGGCATGTACTGGTTCTGCCCTTCCCTCCCAGTCTCCTTGTACCACCATGTTGTGAAGATCTCTGCCGCTGGAGCTCTGATTCTGGCCCTGTCCCCACTGCATCCTTGCCATGTGATTCCATCAGTTTCCAGCTGCCCACCTGTAAATGAACTATGACCTTCTAAAACTGTAAGCTACAATAAATCTTTCCTCCTCAGTCGGAGATGTCAGGTATTTTAGTCACAGCGACAACAAAGTAACTAAGATAATGATCTTGTCTCACCCACTCCTACCAGTCCTGAGTACTTGGAGGTAACTTACTCATCCTTAAATCCCACAGTGCCTTGCAAATAACTGCTGCTCAGTAAAACACCTGAGGCACTGATTCTACTGGTACATGTGTAAGATTCTTACAAGCTTGTTTTCCTGTAATTAGTAATATAATTCTTTACTTGTCTTCAATTCTCAGTAAAATTCCTAATAGGGAAACACTAAAAACCAGCCTAAAATGAAAGTGGCAATAATTTGTAAAGCTTTTTAGTCAATAACAATTTAAAAATGCACCATTTGTTAGGGTGTCTGCTTTGAATCCCACCAACTATTCCAGCATATATTTGTCAGGAATAATTTTTTGTAACACTCTTTTTATTCTACAAGTAATATAAATGTAGTGCTGCAATCTAAGAACAGCGGAAAAAAATCCCCTTAAGTCCTGCTACTTCATTTGCCTTTTGCAATTTTTGTATTACTCTAATAACAGTATAAGTTATTTCTCTTAAGCACTGAAATTTAACTTCATGCAGATTCTCTAAATTGGGCTATAATATCTGAACTGTTCTGATCGGAACCAAAAAGTCCTTTTGTAAATGTTACTCTGTGTGTCACCAGCTGTGAGAACCACAACAAGTGAAGGTTCCCTTGCAGCCTGTCCCCACTCCCATGGAGGCTGGGCAGCCTGGTGAGGGGTGGTGAGGAGACTGGGCCTGCTGCCTGGGCGCTGCTGAGGATAAGGAAGAGGTTCATTTTGCACGGCACGCTTCTCACTGCTGTAGTTACTTTCAAAATAAAATCAATTACTGTTACAATAACGTTATATTACAAACAAACACTCTCCCCCAGCATTCAGGTTCCTTAAACCAAACCTCCACCTCAAGGATGGATACCATCTCTTTCCAGAAAAATGGAGAGAGAATGGAGGCTATGTGCACTCCAAGAGGTGACAGGTGAAAAAAATGTGCCCTGGCTCTCAGGACCTCGAGGACGTGGCAGCTCCCCTGGCTGGCATCCCACTGCCAACTAAGCAGGGGGCTTCAGACGGGCAGATGGGGGTGGGGGGCTGAGCCAACCTTTCCACCCAACACGGAGGTGGGCGTGGGAGGGGCAAGGATAACCCACCCCTGCAGGCACCCAAACCGGGAGGCTGTGGCACAGCATGGCCTCACTTGGCCTGCTGTCTGTGCCCTCAGAATCTCTGAAGGTGTTCATTCATAAACACTGCTTTGTTGTTGTCCTGCCGTGGACTCCTTCAGGAGTTCTATTTCTGAAGGCCTGACCTTCCTACTTTTCAAACCTAAATGTGCGGCTGCACTGGGAAAATGGCCGAGGTGATCACCTGGCTCCCCGTGCTAGACATGGATCTGCTTCTAGCAAACCAGCTGCGTGGCTTAGCTCAATTGTCTTGCTAACTGCAGCTTTAGAAAAAAATGCTGGAAGCCGCACACATATGCTAACTGCTAAGGAGTAATTGTGGCTACAGATAACAACAGCTTTGAGGCAGTAATTCCATCGGGTACACCAAGAACTGAGCCAGCAACCAGCAAGAGCCTGCCATAGTGATAACACCCTAGATTTCCAAAAAGGTAGGTGCCCTGATGAAAACCTCACAGCTAGTAAGGAGCGCACAGGTGCCCACAGCCCGGTCCACAGTCCATCAGCTGTGTGTCCTTTGAGGCCTCGCTCTAGAAGCCCATCTCCTCCACCAAAACCCACATGTATCTGATGCTGTAAAATACCGATGTGTTGCTGGGAGGTGGGTGGGGCCCTGGAGCTTCACCCAGAGGGATGGGTTCCTGGAGAGGACCTAGAGAGACAGCTCTGTCCTTCCTCCCTCTCTCGGCTTTGTGTCCACCATGCTGTGAACAGCCCGTCCTCTGCCATGTGCTTATTCTACCATTGCCAGCCGCCCGTATACAGACTGTGACCTGAAGCTGTGGGCTAGAACAAACCTTTTCTCCCATAAACTGTGGATGACAGGTATTTATTTTATCACAGCAACAAATAAGAAAGACACCACCCGTGAGCTCTGGCATCTGGATAGGCAAGGCATCTTCCCCAGGAAGCCATGTTGGCTTCTTTGTCAGTGTCCCAGTGCTGCTTCAAACATTTTACCACATCATAGTGACATGTTGGGTTTTTTTTTGTTTGCTTGTTTTTAAGACAGGGTCTCGCTCTGTAGCCCGAGCTGGTCTTGAACTCACTGTGGAGCCCAGGCTGGCCTTGGAGTCATAGCAATCCTCCTGTCTCAGCTTCCTGAGTGCTGGGCTTACAGGCATGCCTGGCTTATGTGCTGCTGGGGAATCAAACTCAGGTTTAACTGTTGGACCATTCCTCCTCCCCACCTCACAGTGATTTAAAACACTGTCTTAATTGTTTTGTCTATCGTAAGTCCAAATGGATTTCAAAGTGTTCGAAATCCTATGTTCCTTTCTGGAAAATCTAGGTACATCTCTAGTTTCGGCATTTTCCAGCTGTTAGGGATAGCCCACACTCCTCGGCTTAGGGCCCGTCTATCTCCAAGGCTAGCAGGGACCAGGCAAGCCCCACGCTGCACCGCCCTGCTCTGCTCAAGACAGCCTAATTATGTCTACCACCTTATCCCAGCACTCCTACTGCCATGCAGTATTTAGCAAGTTCCAAGATCTGGAATACAGCTGCCTTCGAAGGCAAGGAGTGCGTATTTTGCCTGCCCTAGCACTGTACTGCAGGCTACGGAAGTAGTGAGAAAAAGCTGTGCCTGACGGGCTCCTCTTTCCTGTAAATTAACATTACAGTGGGGCCCTAACCCACTGCCTTCTCATATTAATCTCTTTGCCCACTGCCAGAAGTACTCATCCCCTTTTGGGGCAGGTACCTGCAAAGGGGTGTATCAAGAATGCCTTGAAGGAAAAATACGGGCCTCCACAGCTGTGAAAAAAGTTTCTGAATTTGTGCTCTGATCCTCAGGATCTGGTTGATTAGGAAGGCTGTGTGGTGGTGTGCGAGCAGTTACTAATCTTTTGTCGTCAGAGGCGGATTAAAATCTCAGCTTCCGAGCTGGTGAGGGGCCCAGTGTTGTTCTATTGGCCCTCATGTTGGAGGCCCTGGCTTTGATCCCCAGCACTGCAAAAAAGATGGATTGTTGAAAAAAATCTAAATTTCCTGCAACTAACATTAGGTGTTAATGTTGGCAGCCACCCTACCCCTTAGAAACTTTCCGCAATTATAAAATGGAGTAATACGTACCTTACAGGGCTGGCGTTAGAAGACAGTACCTGGGAAATTCTGACATATGAACTCTATGACTTCTATTTATCTTATCAAACGGATGCTCAAAAACAATCCTAAGGACCTCAGACCAAGTGCCCTGGGAGGATAACCAAGGGGAGCCATAGAAGTTTGCCAGGTCAGTTTCCTTCCCAATAGGACTATTTTTCAGCCAAACAAAAATTTCAGTCTCAAATTGCCACTCCAGTCAGAACTCAGTAGTACCTGTGACTGCCAGGCAACCTGACAAACCTTACAGGGCTCTACTCATCCAAGGCAGGCACCCTGGAAGACTACTCCAGTTGTTCGAAGGTGCTTCCATGCTTAACATTTTTCTAGAATTCCTTTTTTAGAGTGACTAGTGGAGTCTTTAACACATTCTTTAAAACATCATTAAGTCAGCAAATATCTATCCAGGACAAATATGATTCTTTAAAATAGTTGCCAATTACAAACTCTAGTCTGGTGAATATGGTCAGTAATTACCAGATTAACATTTCTAATTAATAAGCTAAGACAATAAGGTAATCATAATTATTTTATTTATTATTAATAAATTGGTCTTGATAGCATTGTATATTAAGGTTAAGAAAAGGAAATACAGCTGTGGTAAGGATTGTAAGGATTAAAGCCCACTTTAGTTGGTTTATGATGTGAGTGAATTCAGGTAGCACTGGGAGTCATTATATATTTAAATAGTATTAAATGTTTCTTTTAATGAAAATTTTAATTAGGCTAGTCTCTGAAATCTGATTTCACAGTATTAAAATGAGACTTTAAGGAAAAGCATTAAATGGTAATGGGAACTTTATTCGTCCAGCATATATTCTCCTGGGCTTTTGGTCAAGATAAGTAATGATCACATGAACGAGTTGGCAGCCTTCCTGCCCTCGGAAGTCTGCTCGTAACTGGAAGCTTAAGTAACGCATGGTCCCACGTTTAAGCACAGTTCATGACGTTCCACCACCTTGTCCACGTCTGCAGCCTGCTGGGCAATGAAACGTGAGAGCGTTTCAGCACGGGAGGAGAACGCGAACTGTCCAGGGGGAGCATTTCTGAGAAGTCACCTTCCTCAGCAGGTAGGCTCACTTCCCTCCAGTCACGCGAGCTCTCCCACTGTCTGCTTTTGATCCTCCAGGGACTTTTTGATTTATGCGTTTTTCCGTCAACACCAATTCCCAGTGACCAGACTCATGGCTTCTATTTTGTCTTTGTCTGCTGGACGTCAGCAGACCTGCAAGCCTGGTGTGCAGGCAACAGCATTCACCACTCCGGATGGAGAGCTGGCAGGGAGGGGACACAGCCCTGGGAAGGGTTTGCTGTTGTCTGCACATCCCAACTCTCAGCAACATGACTGAAACATTTTTGAAGTTAGAGGACATAAATTTAACTCAAATAGTTTGGTTTTAACACAGATCTGAAAACATTTTTTAAAAACCCAAGTACTTCCCCCAACCTATTCCCAAGATTTTTTGGCTTTTAAAACTTTGAACAAACAGAAACTATCTGGGATTTTCTATGGAACCATCAGGGCCTTCGCCTGCCCTGAGAGCTGTTGGGGGGAACAGAGCCATGGCTCTCCCACACGCCTGCTCTCCCCACTTCCCACGTGGCCCCACGCCTGCTCTGCTATAGCCATGCAGAACACCTCCTCCCTGGAGGAGGGACAGGATCACCTACAGCACTGGCTGTCCTTGCTCAGTGCCTCCACGATCAGCCTCCTGCTTACTCCTTCTCACCTGCTCACTGAGAAATCCTGCTGCGGGCTGGAGGAATGGCACAGTGGTTAAGGCACTTGCCTTGCAAGTACAAGGCCCTGAGTTCCATTCCCTAGCGCCACATAAAGCTGCTTCTGGTGGCGTAAGCCTGCAATCCTAGCACTCAAGAGGCTGAGACAGGAGGATTTCCAGTAATCCAAGGTCAGCCTAGGCTACATACTGAGTTCAGGAGCAGTCTGGGCTCAAAAAAAAAAAAAAAAAAAAAAAAACCCAAAGCCACCTGTGACTCAGGCGTTTTGTCCACACCTATCTCCTGTCGCCACCATGGGGGACAAAGACGACCAATGTACTTGACCACCTCTTTCCTAGTCCTCCTTGATTTCCAACTCTATCTCCACCAAGGCCCCTGGGCTTTCCTCACACCCCTGGGATTAGTAGTGTGGATGTTAACAGTCATCTTTATGTTTTAGGGTTTATGCACTCTAGACACAGTGTGCAGTACCAGGATTTAGCCTACGAAAACATTGAGACAAAGAAGCTTAAATACATTTTTGAAGCCCTTTCAGGTCCAAAGTGATGGAGCTGTGTCAGCCTCTCCTCTTGGCCCTGCTGACGCCCCAGCGTGCGCCTGTCACACACAACCCATTTCAATCTGAGCAAGATAAAGCCTCTTATGGAAGCTTTGTAACTCATCAAAAAGTGGCAGGTCAGGTGTGGAGCACAGCCCTTCATCACAGGCCTGTGGGAGGCTGAGGCAGAAGAATCGTATCTTTCAGCCCAGCCTAAGCAACTTAGTGACACAATGAGACCTTGTCTCAAAGTAAGGAACAAAAAGGGGCTCAGGCCATAGTTCTGCAGGAAGACACTGGGTGCAATCCCCAGTGCCACAAACACTCACAGAAGTGGCAAGAACCAAGAAAGAAGTGCCTAGTGTAATGCCTCACCTACCACAAAGGATGGCCTGGACATCTGAGCCCATGCAGGTCCTGGACTCGGCAGACAGTGAGACTCACAAGGTTTCCTGCTTCTAAGACCTGCCTTTCCTTTGGGTGACATTTCTATCTTCTTTTGCAAGTTCTCTGAAAATATGCTAAGTTAATAAAGAATGCTTTACATGAATAACAAAGGTTTTTTATTTGGATGAACATTAATTTTTTAGGGCCACATTAGAATAACAGTGAAGCATGGGAAGCAAAAAATGTTTCAAAAGCAGAAAAAGTTCTCTTTTGAGAGTCCTTCTACTGGAAAATGTCTATTACTTAATGTAGGTAATTATCTCTCAAATCTTCTCAATTTCTCAGTCAGGCTGCGTAAAATTCAGCAATTTAGCTGGGCACGACGGTACAGGCTTATTATTCCAGCCCCCTGGGAGGCCAAGGCAGGAGAATCACAAGTTAAAGCTCAGCCTGGGTATTGTGGTTTGGATCTGGAATGTCCCCCAAGTCTCATATATTTGAATATTATGGATTGTCTAGGGAATGACGTGCTGTTGGGAGATCAGGGCCTAGTCTGGAGGGTTGGATTACAGGCATGTAAATTGGATTATAAGCGTGTTTTGGTGTTTTACACCTTCCACACCTGGATCCAGGAGGGGCTGATCACCGGGATGAGACCTGGAAGGATGTATAAGCTGCTTCCTGCCTTACTTGGAGGACTGGTCTCAACTTGCTTGACTTGGCTTCCTGTTTGTGATGTCGTGAGGAGCTGCCTCTGCCTCTGTCTCTGCCATGTACTTCCATTGCTGTCGTCTGCCCGAGTGGAATGTGACCTTCCGAAACTGTTGAGTTGAAATTGTGAGCTAAAATGAACCTTTCCTCCCCTAAATTTGTGGATGTTGGGTACTGAGTCACAGCAATGAACAAGTAACTAAGACACTGGGCAATTCAGCAACTCACTGAGGCCCTTTCTTGCAATAAAAAACTAAAACATAAAAGTAGGGGGAGCTGAAGATTTAGCTCAGTACAAGGACTCTGAGTTCAATCCCTAGTACCACCACCACCACCACCACCAGCACCACCACCACCACCA